>JASDQU010215587.1:8545-26842 GCA_032191745.1 Picea mariana
AAGGTATGTTATTTATAGGTCATCTCACCATTTTCGCTATAACTTTTTTCTATAATGATTCAAACCGTGAAATTGTTATGCCATTGAGAAAACATACCCAAGTATCTGTGGTGAAACTTTCAACTTGTGGGTCGTTGTATTTTGGGATTTACACTTCGTGGAAAATAGGGTTTGTGGCTAGTCTTGAAACTAGTCAAAAACAGGTGTTTTGGGTAAAAACATCATAACTTGTTCATTACAGATCCAAATTCAGTGAGACCAAATGTGTTGGTTAGGGTAAAGGTTGTATTATGTTGTTTAATAGGTTCAAATCAATTCACCAAATATTTTGTGCGGTCCACACTCTACAAGGTCGCTCTCTAGAATAAGCCAGAATTCAACAAGGTATGCCACTTTTATTATAACGCCTTTTCTAAGAGGTTCCAAGTAGCGCCACCTGGAGGAATTACATAAAACACACTGAAGAAAGTTTTCTATAGGTTTTAGATATTTATTCATTACAGTTACAAAGTTATGATTATTTCAAGCTAGGGTTGTTGACTAATCCAAAACTAGTCATGGTTGAGACAAGCAGTTGATGAGTTGGCACATACATGAGGTGTATAGTTGATGATGTTGGTACATATTGATGAGTCATTGTTGATGAGTATTTGACACATGATTGGTATATACTTGGTACATGGTTGGATGCACCTATTTATGGTACAGGTTGATTGCAGGTTGTTTGGCACAGGTTGGTGTATGGTTGATGCACTTGTTTATGTTGACAGATTGATATATGTTGAGGATTGTTGCCTCATCTCAGTTGGTGCTGAGAATGTAAGTTGAGTCTTGCATATAGATCTGGTGCTCTTGTAGAGTTATACTCTATTCAGTTATTGCTGAAAAACCCCCGGATTGAAGTCCATAATAAAAAGAAAATTTGTACATACATCTTGCGTTCTTTGTGTTCCTTGTGGAGATGATTTGTTGATGATATGTTGCTGATATATGTTGCTGATATGTATTCACATCTAACTGATTATAAATGAAATAAATGAGTAATGAGCAAAAGTTGAATGTTAACTAAGGAGTTTTTTTGTAAGAGGGAAGTTTTGGGAAAACTATCCCCACACTCATTCACCTCCCCCTCAAAGTGTGGTAGGTGTGTCCAACACATCTATCACTTTATTTATCGGTTAAATCAAGGTAATCATGTTTCCATGAATATATATATAATACTATGGTGTCAAGAAGAGCTAAGAAAGAGGTTATATTCAAAAATGGAAAAAATGTAATCACATTGATATTCGATATCATATCGGTTAGAGGTGTCGTGACTTCTTATGATGCATGGACTAGTACTAAATTACTATAATGTATTCACCTTCCATTTTTACACATTACTACCAAAGGGACTAGCTTCTTTGCAGCTATTCCCTTGTTTTTCTACTCATAACATATTTTTTTATTATTCTAATTATAACCATAACAGTTCAAAGAGAGTATATTGGGAAAAAATTTATTTAAAATGGAATATTTTTCATCAAAGTTTTAAGTAAAAATTTGATAAAAATTTGGATGCTCGACATAATTCCATATATCAAAATTTTAAAGGTATAGTTCTTCCATGATCAATGGGTTTTTAAGGTCTTTGAAGCTAACTTGAACATTGAAAAATCCTAAAATAGATTAGAACTATATTACCAATGCAAATATTTTTTCCATCGCAATATTTAAAGCCTTTTGTATGTTTGGGTCTTCATACTAGTAAGTAATGAATTTAATGGTTCCAAAAGCACAAATCATTAATTTCTTAAACATATAATCTATTTATTTTTTAGGAACAATCTTAGGACTTTACTAAGGGGTAGGCTTTTACCCCTATGAGATGTTTCTAGGTCTTGGGTTGTTAACCTGTTTACATTCAAAACCAAAAAGATGGTGTTAACCTAGATAGTATTGGGTGGTGACAACACATACATGTCAGTTACAATTTGTGGTTGGTTCCTCAAGCGTTTGGCTTTCCATATGCTTGAAAAATGATTGAGTATTTTATGTTTAAATGTAGAATCCTGTGAGTTTATTCATCGATACTTGTACTCATTTCTCCATTATTCAATGAGCAATAAAGTATATCATTACCCCCTCTGTGCGTGTAAGTTGTGTTATGTGTTTATATTCTATTATTTTCTGTGTTCATTAAATATATGGTTTGCAGGCCAATCCTAACAAGAGGTATCAAAGCTCAAGTGGTGGTCTTTGAGAGCTTAGGGAAGATGGTCCTTGTGTGCACAGAGGGATAAGGGGGCCAAGAAGAGCTCGAGGAGAATGAGAGATTTTGTTGGATCAAAGCTAAGAGAGGTCGCTAGAATTATATGCTTACAGATTCAAGAGAGATCACGTGCAGAAGAGCATGTTGTGGCAGAGGTGTAGGAGAAATTAGAGCCGACTTTGGAGATAATGGTGGGAGTAGTGTGGGAGATACTATCAGAGACCGTGTGGCAAATGATTGAGGTTTTGAAACTTGTCATGGTCAACATACAGGCGTTAATACGCACTATCGATCTTGTGGACACCATCATCAAGCTGCAGAATCTTTGTGAAAGAAACTTTTCTTTTTATGATTTCCTTCAAGAAATATCGTTTATGAAGGCATTGACCTTGGAGGCCACTTATCCTGATGTTGAATAAGCTCTACAGAGAATGTGCAGGTGCAAATTCTACGAGCGGGATCAGGAATTTCATGGGAAAATAGGGGAAAATTTAGATCAAGAGTCATGGTTTCAGGCACATGGTTTTAATTGCTCATGGTTTTAGAGCCCATGGATTGTTATCATGGAGGTGAGAGGTGAAGGCTCACTAGGCTGGCTTGGTCGGATTCATTCAAGGAAGTATATATTTTTTGGTTATATTGATGGAGATAAGGAGTGTGGATTATGGGATCTTACTTCCCACAAAATCATCATTAGCAAAGGTATGTACATGGAACAATCAAAAGTTGTTCAGGATCACAAAGGGAGATTTGTTTGCAAACTCAAGGAATCATCGTATGGCCTAAGGAAACCAAGCAATGGTATAAGATGTATGATTCCTTCATAGTGATCCAAATTTTCTTAATAGGTGAGTATGGTCATTGTGTTTATGGTATATTCATTATCTTGGTGTTATGTTTATGATATGCTTGTTTCAAGCAAATCATGGTTGAGTTCAGCAAGTTAAAGGCTTAGTTGGTCACGATGTTTCAGATGAAGGATCTAGGAGAAACAAAACCAATCTTGGGAATATAAGTATACAAATAAGGGAAAATGGTAAGTTGTGGTTGTCACAAGTCTATGGAGAAGATAATGATGAGGGTTAGTATGAACTTTACGAAACTAGTAAATATCCCTTTAGCTTTCCATTGTAAGTTTTCTTCAAGTTTATGTCCTATTAGTAAGGAAGAAAAGGATTATATGTCTCATGTACCTTATTGTTACAAAGTATTTCTCCTGCAGACAAGTGAAATCTCCCTTGGATTACAGACCCCTATACCAAGACAAAAACACTACAGGTGGAAATTAACATCCCTTTGAATTCATTTTAACCAATCAGAAAAAAGAGAGGGAGAGAGGGTGTGATGCACCTTGTTTCAAAGTTTGTCCTCACTGCTTCCAATATGAGCTTAATCTCCAACCTCCTTGGTAAAAATTGATACCTACAACCTGCAATAAGCAGCAAAGAGAAAGAAATATCTCCTACTCTAGTGGATTAGGTAAAGAAAAATCATCTACAAAGATCGAAGGAATAGTAGACAAGCACATGCAAGAATACACAAGCTGAAGGAAATAGGTCAAGTATATTAAAATGAGAAACCAAAGAGAATACTTAAAAACATGTATGATTATTCATCACTCCTCCAAGTTCTCCTCGTCCAACCCTTTCACCAATATACCAAGATCAGAGGTTTGATACCTAAAATCTTCCTCATTTTCACCTTGGAAAGCCCCCAATATATAGGCTTGAGAGGCACAACAACCATGAGAAAATGAGGGGTATGGTTGATGATATGGCTCCTTGAGGCTTGGATCAGATTCTACAGTGAATCCCAAGCATGATAATTGAACACAACTAACTAAATATCAAAGAGTTGGCCCATAGATTAAGGTGGGGGAGATCCCCCCTTTCTCTCAACAACACCAGTGCTCCCCCCAGTGAGAGACAGAGAATTGATCCTAGATCAATTCTCCCATATAGTGGTATAGGGGGAACCATGTGTGCACCCAAAGTATTGACAGGGGAGCGCCACCCTTCATAAATGCTCAAAAAAGGGTCAAAATTTCCAAGGAAAAAGTGTGTTTTGACCTAGAAATGATGGTTTTCCTCCTCCCATATGACTTAGGGGTCATGAACAATTATTTTAATGGTTTCAAATAGATGGATACACCTCACAAAGTGAATGAAAAAATTGAGAAGGTGCATATGATACTTGTGACATTGAATGTGACACTTATCGAGGTGTATATGTCACTTTGTGACACTTGCGACACTCAGGGTGCAAAACACAAATGTGGTATTTTGATTTGTAAGAGATTCCCCCTAAAGTGTGAGGTCAGAAGAGAAATTGATGGCCAACAACACTTTACAAATTCTTCAATGCAAGGGTGTTGGAGTGGGAGAACCTGACTGAAGCTCCAAACAATCATCAAACAATATTAATATATGTTCCATTTTTTAGGCACGTATACCTATGCTCGAAATACGAGATGACTCAAAGCACGACCATCGACCAATAAATTGTGGATCCATGAAAAAACTGACTAAGAATATGGCCACCAGAGATACATTGTGGATCCATAACTCCATGACATGAACTGATCGCAGTCACTAAAAATACACAGTGGAGCTACGCGATGAAAAAACATAGCCACATATCAATACATTGTGGATCTATGTGAAAATATATATATTAGCATGCTCAAATGATCTCCTTCATAGCCTGGGAAAAGAAGATAACAAAGTGAATGTTCAACCCAGGATCTTCATCCCAATCCCTATGTGGTATGAATCTATCCATGTGAATAGATAGTTTGATGTCAAACATGGTAGAAACCACTTGATTACCACTCATTGAGGTAAATCGTTAACAAGTGTGAGGGAAATCACCAATGATGCCAATGACTCCTAAGGTCCTAGTACATTCTAGTGAATGTGAATCAATGAGCTAAGGTCAAACATTCGTGGAATCATCTGGTTGGAGGTCAATGATGTAAACCTGATGTCAGAAGTGAGGAGGCCTTTCATTAAGGCATGCAGGTCCCAAGGTACTAATTGGTTTCTAAGTCTAATTCTCAGATGATGTGCTAAATTCGACAGGAAAAGACTCGTCGAAGGAGGGCCATGATGTATCCCCCATCATCGACAAAAAATATACACAGGAAAGTGATGTGAGATGGTGAATCAAATGAGTATGGACTAACATTGGAAATGGAAACTGGTAATATTGCAGGTGGATGGTTTGAAGTGAAACTTCCCTTGAACATTATAAAGCACGAAAACTGACTTGGCAGCATTGACTCGACGAGTACCAAGAATGTAATGTGACGACAATAAGAGCGCTCTTTGACTGGAATGAAAAAGTATGACAACACATATAATTGGTGTGACTCAGAGACAAGAAGATCACCCAAATGTAATATGAGACGTAAACAAGTGCCATGTTCAAGGGTGGAAATAGCTACCATAAAGGATTCCAAAATACTTGACCCACTTCCTTCAATTCCCCCCCACCTAGATATATGAATACCTCTTTCTTTTTAAACGAGCTTGAGGAGGATAAAAAATGCTCGATATAGATCATATTTTGGATGATTCCATTGACATATGTTTAATGATCCTAAGGAAGGAGGGGTTCGGTCCTATATGGGTCATGGATATTGGATTCACATAGGTCCTTCGATGCATATTTTTACGAGCCCAAATAATGTAAACTTGGTGGTTTTTCATGTTTAGAGAGTCTGAAAATAACTTAAAGGCGATTCCATGAGTGACGTTTTTGTAAATTTAGTCTCCCAAGCCCGAAAAAAGTATAAAACAATACAGGGGAGAACTCTTCTAATCATGCTTCATTAGAGTAGTTATTTTTTGTAATTAGTCTTGCAAGGCTGAAAAAGAGATAAAATACCACTCGAAAGACACCCTTTCAAACCTTTTAATGAGTTTGAAAGGAATCAAGATAACTCGGCAATATTTTCATGTTTAGGGAGTTTGAAAAGAGCTTAAAGGATACTTCAAAGAGTTCCTTTTTCGTATAGCTTTTACAAGTCCGAAAAAGAGATAAAAGTTTCCTTGGTAACTTATTCTCATGTTATAACGAGCATGATAAATAACAAAAACTAAGCGTGTTCTAGAAAGAGTTACTACGTTACGATGGGAATGACTCTTGAATGAGGATCACTCCTAGTAGTTTGTCTTTCTATAGGTAGTTTGCCCCTAGCTTGGATGATAGAAGCTAGCGGTTTCTCTCCAGCATGATGTCCAGAGGCTGGATACTTTCCCTCCAAACGACATTTCCTATGGTGACTCTTCTTCTTTCCTCGTTTAGGTGTCTAGTTACTGATCGAAACATTTTTACTAGGAAGAGGAAAAGAAGGTTCGAGTAAACGATCCAGAGGAAGACTTGATTCTAATGGAAGAGGGTCTATTTCATTTGTTAATGCTCTTGACATAGATGATGAACTATGCTCATTGAGACTAGATACTACCAAAGGATCAAATAATTCTAAGGATTGCCGCACCCGAGTCGAAATCATGTTTAAGGTGGAAACTTGTGTGGTGGGAGGAGCAGGCAAAGGAAGAATCCCCATGTGTTAGGAATCTTTAAGTTGGTCAACAATGATAATTTTTCCTTGATGGGGAAAACGTAAGATACAAAACACTAAAGATGCAACGACATTCATCACATAGAACCAACTACGACTAAGTAAAAAATTATAATCCAGGGGCACGTCGACTAATTTGATATCGACCGAAATAGACTTACCCTTCAATGTCACAACGAAATATTGCAAGAATCTGTGAGGTTGGAAACCATGTCCATCAAATTCTTTCAAAGTGGTAGGAGACTAGGTAAGTGTAGGAGAACCAAGGGCTCTCCAACAAGGAAAAGACATGACACGGGTGGAGGCTCCCTCATCCAAAAAAGTATGATGGATGTTCTTTCCTCCAACCGAAACTTGAATTTGGAATGTTAATTAGTGGGAGAGCCTCTTCTTAAAATAATCCAGATTAAACACAATCAGGTTCAACTCCTCAGGATCCATGGCTCCAATGGATGACAACAAGGTTTTACGTTGACATGGACAATGTTGTAGAACTTCGAGAGTGGACATAGCACACGGCGCTTGTGCAAACTATTCAATGATGTTGTAGTTTTGGGCAATGTAGAAATTAGGATTAAATGTAGCTTTTTGAATTACGCTTTTCGTCGGGTGCAACGCTGCGTCAAAAATCGGATTCTCAATTTGAATAGGATTGGAAGATGTAGGAGGAGTAGAGTTAGAGGGTTGATCAACAACCTTTCCTTTAGTCGGATCATTTGGAGGAGTGTCACAGGTATTTTCTCGATTTGTGATGTTAACCGTCTTAAACATGTACACCTCATAGGTGCTTGTGGAAGCATCCCCATGGTGGGAATGACCTACGTTTCCCCCTTGCAGAGGGGAAGGGTTTTGTGCAACCAAATGTTGTTGTTGAACTAGTTGGGAGGTACTGTTCAAATATTTAGAGAAAACCTAATGATGAGGGTAGTGTTTCATGTAGTGGTCTTCCTTACAAATAATATAAGGGGATTTAGGCTTCCTAATCGATTGAGTATTAGCAGTCTTGGTATTATCCTGGTCATTAGAAGATTTATTGGATTTACGCTTGTTTTTCTTCTTACCTCTTGGTTGAGGAGACAAAGTGGATTGGACCGCATTCACCTCAGAGGCTGGAATAGGAGCGGAAGTAGTTGTGGTGTTTGGAATGGAACTAGAATATAGAGAAAGTCTTGGTGGATTGTTCGAGCGACGAGGAGCATTAGGGATCAAATTGTAAAGTGTGTCAGACTGGGATTAAACCAACTCCAAATACTGCACACAACTAATAGCTTGCTCCTCAATAACCACGTTTCCTATAGAAACATCACGGACGATGGGAGGCAAGACCAACTTTATAAGCCAATCTGGGAGGAGTCGGTCCAGAATGGGAGCTTTAATCAACCTTCTTTTCTGCATACACTCATGAATATGATCATATATGTGGGTGGAAGAGGATTTCTGGAGTGAGGTCAAAATCTGTGTATCGGTCTCGTACTCTATAGGAAATTGAAAATGCATCAGGAAATCCATGGAAAGAGAATTAAAGTTGACAAAGGAGTTACACAGTAGTTCAATATACCATTTCATTGTTGCACTATAAGTGGTCTCTGAAAAATTCTAAGATGAATGGAATCATCCATCAAAGAGTTGGAAGAACACCATAAATGGAAAGTCATAACATGATTTTTAGGATCTTTGCCAAGTTTTCCTTCGAATTTCAAGATGTCAGACGATAATTTGCCAGGGATGGTGAGCCAAAAAGGGACATGAAGGATGGGATCATTTGTTAAACATGACAGATCTGGCAGATATAACGTAGCCAAGAATGGTAGTTGTCGGTTAGGTTTTTGATACTAGTGATAACCATATTGCATGGGAACACCGGTAGGACCGTATCCAGGTTGTGGTGAGATGACAAAACTAGATGGTCCTCCCATATAAGGTGGTTGTCTAGGTTGTCCACCCCTGTAAGTTGGTTGTCTTGGTTGTCCACCCACGTAAGGTGGTTTTCCTAGTTGTCCACCCATATGCTATGATGGAGAGGATGAACCTTATACATATTGAGATTGAGCCAATGGTCTCCCGAAGTATGGCAGTGGAAGGGACTGTTGCATTGTAATCATGGGTTTTATGGATTGAAGAGCAAATTTCCTTGTGGAGGATTGCCTATCGGATTGGGTTGAGCCAATAAAGGATTGGAAACTCATGGATATGGATGTCCAGGATATAGGCCAGTGGTAGTAGGGATAGACGGACTTGTAGTAGCGACTTTACCCCGGGCATGTTGGTGTTGCAACCATGCAGGTTTCCCCTTAGTAAAAGTTTCCCTACAACTGAAGGTTTGCCCCAGCTGAAGGTTGGCCTCCCATTGAACATTGAATTCCAATGTAGGGTGTACTAATATGTGATGTATAAGATGGATTTTCAGTATCTTATGTCACTTTGGTTGTGTGAACGACTTGGTTTTTGGTCATTTGACCGATGGAATGACCAAGTAAGGCACTTGGTGTGTGCATGTGCGGAAATAGTGAAGCAGGAATATTACTTGACTCATGTGCGAGAGGAGATGAATGTGAAAGTGGTTGAGTCGGGGTTACCTGATTCAATGATATTTTCGGTAAAGATGAAGCACCAACAGTATAAATTACAAGAGTTGTGGAAAAATATGAATTCCAAGGTCTTTTAGGAAAACCAAAAGATGATGGGTTCATGCCAAAAGATGGTGTAGTGGTGGAACTAGGCAGTAATCGATAAGAAGAATAAGAATCAACGTATCTCGTGGATTTTGGATCGAAGAGTGGTTGGAAAAGTAGATGAGTAAATGGAGATTCACAAAATATGCAAAGCTTTCTACGAAGGTTGGGACCGGTTCTTCAACGTGATGGCCATTTCCAGGAGCGACGCTCCCATTTTCCGAAGTGTGATCTTTGATCACTGCTTCATAAGAAATATTGTGTTGAGGTTCCTGAGTGTTAGGTTCCATAATATGAAATCTTCGATCCTAAGGCCAACTATGAAAGTTAAAGAAACACAATCCTATGAAAACTAAAATCAATCAACTAAGAAAGAGTAGGTTCAAGGATCTTTCGAAGATAGGATATCAAACTTCCAACAAAGAAATGAGAAGCAATTACCCCAACCTCCACATAACATCCCTTCTCAGTGCAAGAAAACCTTGCTTTCGCAGGATTACCCTCCAAGGTTATTGAGAGTGTGATACGAAATCTACTCCAAGTACCGTGGGAATCCCCCCATAGTCACCTCTGTAGGTACCTAGAAAATTCCTCTAAGGATACCAACTCACAGTCAACCTCTGAGTGGGTACAATAGACATTCAGGATCGAACATATGGGCAGGATATCAAAGTCTGGAACTCTTCAAGAGAATTGAAGACAATTGGACAAGTAGACTCCAGAGGACCCTTCACGGATTCAGAGTTCATGAAGCACCGAGACCAAATGAAGCCAGTGGTTTCTCAAGAACAACCCCCAATATATGATCTGTCCACTACGATTGGTAAAGATTTATGGGGGCAATATTCATTGCTTTCCTGCACATGACCTCCTGTTTAGATCCTATGTGAGAGGGGGTTCCCAGCTATGCTTATATGAAAGTTGTATTTAAACGCTCTTTAGTGTTCTACGATCTATTTAGTAGTCTTGGAAAATTTACTCACTTCACCTAGTCCAAAGACCCTAATCCTAGGCTATTGTTGGTGTGTTGAAACTAAAAACTTTTCTAGTTGATTTTCTTAGCACGTGGTTGATTTTA
The DNA here is from genome assembly GCA_032191745.1 of Picea mariana. Lineage (NCBI taxonomy): Eukaryota > Viridiplantae > Streptophyta > Pinopsida > Pinales > Pinaceae > Picea > Picea mariana. The sequence goes on from JASDQU010215587.1 coordinate 19,135, forward strand.
ATGGTTTTTAACTCAAAGGGTTCATGGACATGAAATTGATGATGTGTAAGAGACTCGACTCCAATAGAATGAAAAAGAATGATATGCAAGTATTTCTTTCAATGAATCCTATGTACGTAAAGTATAAGATTTATATTCTTCTTAACACAAGAAAGCACTCAAAACGATGCAACTTTCAATTTATGGGATCAATACGATGCCAAACTACCAAGTAAATGTTTCTGAAAACCGAAATACACATGCAAAACTAGCTCTGTTTCCAAAATATGAACCAAAACAAATTTCCTAATGACTGCAAAATTTCTTTGTTTGATTAATTATGCAAGGAGATATGCAAACTTTTCGCTTCTTAACTTTCATATGAAAGAGAACTAATTTTAATACAAAGAACTATGAGGAAAAAAGCAATCAAACAAAGCACACTCAAGAATGATGAGAACTGAAAGAAAACAAGTAGGAGATAACATGTTCAATCAAGAACTCAAAGATGCTAAGAAATCAAAAAAACATACTTTATAGTCTTCAAGAATTGAGTAATAATTCTAAGACAAAGTAATCAATATTCCATTGTTCAAAAATATTTCCTGTGATTTCCTCTAATCTATCAGATAATCGAAAAGAGTTGCAAAAAAAGGGAAACCAAATCTGAGAGAGAAAGGGTCGATTTTGCAATCAAGAAAGAAAATACAAACTCAATAAATACTTAACAGAATGAAGGACAACAAGTTTATAATCAAACAAGAGACAAATTCAAATAGAATAAACTCTGAGCTAAAGAAGAATATCTAAAGGCTAGACCCAACAAGAAAAATGCTTGAAATTTTTCTTAGAAAAAGGAAACCAACGCTCTAGTAACCAAGACACTAGAGTGCTACAACGCTCCCTAGAAGGCTCTGGGGGAGCGTTGATCAAGAAGTAGCGGCCTAGTTTGAATTGTAGGGGAGGGATAGTTCTAAATAAAGTTTGAAAAAGACTCAAAAAACTCGATAACTCAGAAAACTTTAGTAAAGGGATCTATAATACAACTAGCAAAGACGAGGAAGATTGAATATTTAGATCAAATCAGCAAGTAGGATCTAAGGATAGGAAAAAGTCTCAGACAGACCAAGGGAAGAACAACTGAAAATTCTCCCCAGTGGAGTTGTCAATTTCTGTTACAGAAATATTCCCCTACTGACATGTGAACCTTCCCTTGGATTACAGACCCCTATACCAAGACAGAAAATAACATTTGGGCACTACCATTCCTATAAATTCATTTTATCCATCGAAAAAGAGAGAAGGAGAGGAAGTGTGATGTACCTCGTTTATGGTGTTTTTCCTAGCCACTCCAATATGTGAGCTTGTTTTCCAAATTCCCTAGTGCAACTTCATACTTGTAATGAACAACGAGAAAAAAATGACTATCTCCTACTCTAACGGATTAGAAAAATCAAATCTATCTATGTGGATTGAATCAATAGACAAGCACATATGAATACATAATTTAAGGAAATAGGCCAAGTATATTAGATGATAACCAAGAAAACTTACAGACCATGAATGATGTCAGCTGCAACTCCTCCAATATCTACTCGTCTAAACCTTGCACCAATCTACCAAGATCATAGGTTTCATACCTGAAAGATTCCTCCTTTTCACCTTGGAAAGCCCTCAATATATAGGCTTGAGAGGCACAAAAACCATGATAAAATGAGGGGTATGGTTGAGTATATTTCTCTGTGAGTCTTGGATCATATTCTATAGCGAAGCCCAAGCATGAGCGTGGAACACAACTAACTCAATCTCAAAGAGTTGGCCCATAGATTAAGGTGGGGGAGATCCCCCCCTTTCTCTCAAAAACACCAACACTCCCCCTAGTGAGAGGAAGATCATTGATCCTATATCATCCCTCCCCTATAGTGGTAGAGGGGGATCCATGTGTGCACCTGAAGTATGGAAAGGGGGTCGCCACCCTTCATAAATGCTCAAAAAGGGGTCGAAATTTCCAAGGAAAAAGTGTGTTTTGACCTAGAAATAATCATTTTCCTCCTCCCATATGACTTAGTGGTCATGAAAAATTGTTTTAATTGTTTCAAAGGGGTGGAGACACCTCACAAAGTGAATTTGAAACTTGAGAAGATGCATACAACACTTGTGACAGTGAATGTGACACTTACCGAGGTGCATACGTCACTTTGTGACACTTAGGGTGCGAAATGCAAATGTGGTATTTTGATGTGTAACACTTATGAAAATGCAGTTGGATGGATGATTTTTGTGATAGAATGTTCAATTATTCCACATGTAGTTGCTGTAGTCATTGGACATATGGAAAAAATGGGTAGAGAGAATGGAAATGGATGCTTAGGTATCTTAGAAGTGCAAGTATCACCTACAATGGTTGCAGTGATTTACCTTGTGGTTATGTTGATTCATAGGTCTAGGTGGAGTGGTCAATATTGAATTAAAATATGCAAACATGTTCATACAAGTAGTATTGTTAGAGAAGTGGTGGTGGTGTTTGTCTTCTCTTGGCTTGCAACAAAAGTGATGATTGATTCATTGGGAAAGTTATGAAAAAAATTGTTGTCAAGGTGGATATTGTTGGGTGGTGACAAAACATACATGTTGGTTACAATTCGTGGCTGGTTTTTCAAGCATTTTTATTTCCATATGCTTGAAAAACACTTGAGTATTTTATGTTTAAATGTAGAATCCTGTGAGGTGCTTCAATGAGACTTGTTTTCATTTCTCCATTATTGACTAAGCAATAAAGGATATCATTTCCCCCTCTGTCCATGTAAGTTGTGTGATGCGTTTATATTCTCTTATTTTCTTTGTTCATTAAATATATGGTTTGTAGTTCGATCGTAATAGATAGATCATACTCCAAAACCAACAAGGTTATTTTTGCCTAAATAATATCCACAAAAAAGTTAATATAATGTCATCTTTGAAGTAACAAAAATGGGGTCACATACCTTAAAATAACATATAGCCTTAGGGGTGACAAGTGTGAGGGACACCAATAAAAAGACTTTGCATACAAAGGTTTACATGCAACGCCTAATGAATTTATAGTTATCGATACTAGCTGGTTTATATGACAACATTCCTTCTACTTTTCATTAGCCTCCAAAGACAAAAGCAGGTATATCAAAGGATACATGTATATCAAGTGATTTTTTGGGTAAAAAAATTTTGTAAATCAAAGTAATCTTACTTTGAGGGGGGGTGGATGTTTTTTAAAATTTGCAAGAGCATATTGTAAGGAGTAAAATTTTGAAAGTTACTTGGAATTTGACTAGAGCCAAGTGCCAAGCTCAGTCATTTTTCTCCTACTTCAATGACTATACGAGGGTCAAGGCCAAGCCCCAATAGATCCTTTTTTTGTGTGATGCGTGTGGTGTGTTTCTCATCTTGATATTGTTTTCTTGATTCTTTTTGGTGCGAAGATTCAACACTACAATGTCGAAGTTAATTAATTTGTTCTCTGACTCCGATAAACTTGAAGGTACAAAATCATACAAGACATGGAAATGTCTCATTGAAAGTACTCTCATTTTTAATGAACTTTGGCATGATATATGTAATGAAGATACTAAGACAAATAAACCTACCAATGCAGATACACTAGCAAAATGGGAAATTAAAAATGCCAAAGCATTAGCACTCATCAAATCTTCAGTTAATGATGAGATGTATGTTCATATTGAAAATACTACTGATGCATGGTCTACTTTCAAAATTTTTAAGGATCTATTTGATACTCAGCCTAAATCAACGAAATTTGATCTTCAATTAAATTTGCTCCAATAGAAATTGACTGAAGAAGGTGATGTACATGAATATATTTCCAAACTTAAGAACATTAAGCAGGAAATACTAAATGCTAGTTTTCAAGCAATAGATGATAGTTTCATGACCACAATTTTAATTGTTGGATTGCCTTCTTGCTATACACATTTTTTGGAAACTTTACAAGTAACCGGAAAGTTACACAAGCTTACATTTTATGAGCTAAGTGAAATGTTATCTCAACACAACAAAACTTTTGGAAAGAAAAAGCAAGTTGGGGAAGATGTGTTTTTCACAAAAGCCAGCACAAGTAAATCTTCAACTGACAATTCTAGAAGCAGAGGAAGAGGACATTTTGTACAAGGTCATGGTCAAAGACAAAGTAGAGAAAACAATTTTTCAGACATGAACAATTTTCAAGGAAGAGGAAATATTCAAAGCAAAGGCTATTTTCAAGGCAGAGGAAACAGTCAAGGTAGAGGGTTTTTTCAAGGAAGAGGAAATAGTCAAGGCAGAGGCTATTTTCAAGGCAACGGTCAAGGCAGAGGAAAAACTCCAAACAGAGGTCAAAACAGAGGCAGAGGACAGAATTCAAGCAAAGGAAGAGATTTAAGTCAAATTGTTTGTAGAAGATGTAACAAATTTGGTCATTATGCAGAAGATTGTCGAACTTCCATTGATAAAATTTCCAAGTTTCATCATAACACAACATTGTTTGCAAATCATCAAGATGATGATGGTTCAGAATATGTCTTTACCTCATCTTCAACATTACAACTTTCTACCAATTTTCAAATCGATTATGAAGATGCTTGGATTCTAGATTCAGGATCATCTCAACACATGACTTTCAGATGTGACTTCTTTTGGAATTTTCAAGAATGCCATCTTAATTTCGTCTTTCTTGCAGATAATATCAAACATACTCCTTATGGAAAAGGTGTAGTTAAAGTTTATTTACTTGATATTGGAGAAAGAATGATTTCAAATGTATGGTATGTACCAACCTTTAAAAAGAATTTGTTGTCTTTAGTCACGATTCGTCAAGCAGGACATCAGGTGATTATGGAAGATGGCTTAGTTAAGATTAATTCAATCAAACAGAATATGAAAAAAATGATGATAGGTTATGAAGATGGAAAATTGTTAAGGATGAAAGGGATAGTTATTCCAAGGCATTCTGACTTTGCAGGAGCAGTAAGTACAGGTATTTCACCTATAAGATTGTGGCATGTGAGATATGGACATCTCAACTTTGAAAGTCTCTCTCAATTGCAAAAACAAGAGATGGTTAAGGGACTTCCAACTTTCAAAAAGGAAAATACAAAATTTGAAGCTTGCATTTATGGAAAAAAAAGTCGAGAGAGTTTTCCATCAAGTTCATGGCATGCAAATAGGCAGTTGCAACTAGTTCACAGTGATGTTTGTGGACCACTACAAACTTCTTTCGGTGGTTGCAAATATTTTTTACTCTTTATTGATGATTTCAGTAGAATAACTTGGGTTTACTTCTTGAATCAAAAGTCAGAAGTATTTGAAAGGTTTAAGATTTTTCGTCAACTTATTGAAAACGAAGTTAAATAAAAGATCAGCAATCTTAGGATGGATAATGGAGGGGAATTCACTTTTAATGAATTCAAAACTTATTGCACAAAAAATGGGATAACAAGACATCATACAAATGTCTACACTCCTCAACAAAATGGAGTCATAGAAAGAATGAATCGCACCTTGTTAGGAATGGAAAGATCCATGTTAACCTTTAAAAAGTTAAGTCCTACATATTGGGTAGAAGCAATTCATACAACTATCTACTTAAGTAACATATCTCCAACTGCTTCTTTGGACGGAATCACACCTTATGAAGCATGGTTTGGTTTCAAACCTTGATTTAAACATATTTGAGTTTTTGGCTCAGTATGTTATGCCTTAGTTCCGAAAGAAAAACAAACTAAGCTTGACTCAAGAATTTTGAAATGCACAATGATTGGGTATTCTGATGAGAAGAAAGGGTACCGAATTTTGTCCAATGGAAAAATTATTGTGAGCAGGGATGTAGTTTTTTATGAAATTGAAAGTAAGAGTGCTAAAGAAATAGAAAGTATTCTTCAAAAGTTAGAAACTAAAGGCAATCAAAGAAAAGGAAAAATGAAAACTCAACCAAATTCACATAATTGGTATGAACTTGATTTTCCTTCATCTGAAGATGATACATATAGTCCATTTACTTTGACAACATCATCTGGGGTTTCCAACAGTTCATCATAATCTTGTAGCAGCATTAGTTCATTTGAAAATGATTCTTCACCTTCAGAATATTCAACTGATCGACGCACATCAGTTTACATTAATCCAATATACAATAATGGAAATTCAAATCCCCAAACAAATGAACATCAACTACCAAAATGGGCAGTTCAACTTTTGAAATATGTAAGGCCTAATGAGCAGAATAAAACAGGAACAAGGGGATCACACAACCGTGGAGGAAATTTTTCCTTGGTAGAAAATGACTTTAATGAACCTTACACATACAAAGAAGTCGTAAAACATAAAGAATGGAAACAAGTTATGGTTGAAGAGTATCAAGCAGTAATTGATAACAACATTTGGAAACTTGTTGATTGCCCTACAAGTGTTAAACCCATCAGATGCAAATGGGTTTACAGAATTAAATACAACCAACATGGAGAAATTGACAAGTATAAAGCACTACTTGTGGCTAAAGGTTTTGCGCAGCGGCAAGGAATTGATTATGAGGAAACTTTTGCTCCTATGGCTAAATGGAATACCATCTGATTAACACTTGCATTGGTCATCAGAAAGGTTGGAAATTTCACCAAATGGATGTAAAAAGTGTTATTCTCAACAGAGACTTACGGGAAGATGTATATATGAAAAAACCACCAGGTTTTGAAATTGAAGGGAGGGAACATAAAGTCTGCAAATTAATCAAGGCTTTATATGGATTAAAACAAGCTCCTCAATCTTGGTATACCAAAATGGATGAATACCTTAGGAAAATTGGTTTTCAACGAAGTGAATCTGATGATACTTTGTATATTCGTCAACAAGGTCCATATCTGGTGATTCTTGTTATGTATGTAGATGATTTGATCATTACGGGAAAAAATGATGATCACATTGCACAGGTGAAAAAGGAGTTACGTGCAGGTTTTAAGATGACAGATTTGGGACGACTTCACTACTATCTTGGAATTGAAGTATTCCAACGTCCACATCATAGTTTCATTTCTCAGAGTAAGTATGCAACAGAAATTCTTTAGCGATTTGGAATGCAGGATTGCAAACCATCTCTTACCCCTATGGAACAACACTTGAAACTTTCAAAATTTGAAGGGGGGGAAATGGTAGACAACATTATTTATAGGCAGTTGATTGACAACTTGATTTTTTTGACAAACACTTGACCAGATCTATCTTATGCAGTCCGTATTCTTTCACACTTTATGCAGCAACCACGAGACAACAACTGGAATGTAGCCAAAAGAGTTCTTCGATATATCCAAGGAACAAAATATTTTGGTCTTCTTTACAAAAAGACTACAAATTTTGTACTTGGTGGATTTTCAGAGGCCGACTTTGCCGGAAGTATTTATGATCGAGCATCAACATCAGGTTATTTAATGTTCAGCAGTAGTGTATTGAAGTTGTAAGAAACAAGCTACAGTTGCCACTTCTACAGCAGAAGCAGAATACATCTCAGCATGGGAAGCAACATGTGAAATTGTTTGGTTACGCGGAGTTTTGCAGGACTTGGGCATTTCTCAAATAGAAGCTACATCATTATTCATCGACATCCATTCGACCATTAAGCTTGCCAAGAATCTAGTTTTTCATTCAAAGACAAAGAATGTGGACACCAAGTATCATCATATCAGATCATTCATTGCAAAGGATGTCATCA
>JASDQU010215588.1:0-18297 GCA_032191745.1 Picea mariana
AAAGTGTGCTGGATCTGTAGATTTTGATATATGAAACATTTTAAGCTGATGTTATCTGACTAATTGGCTCTATTTTGCAGCAATGTTCTTGGATCATGTGCCCATTTCCTATGGAATGCCGAAGCTGATGAAGAGGATCAGGATGCTTCTCATCAGCAGAAAATGGTACCCCCAAGAAATTTTGGTACTAAGACTACCTGATCACTTCAGAGGCGTAATTGGAATTTGGTTTCAATGAGAAGAGCCAAAAATCAGTGCCGCGGCTCAGATTTTAGAAGTTACAAAATCATCCCTCTATACGTAAATGGTATGCCTATATGATCTTAGAGGGCATCATTTGAAAAAAATCGCAATTTGGAGATTCGTGTATATGATATGGGTTTGCACTCTGAGAAGCTACAGGGGATGTTTTCTAATGATCTCCTTGGTAGCAGTGGTATTCTACTGGAGATATGGACTGCCCTTGGTGTGGTAAGTGAATGGAAGTAAAAGTGACTGGACTTTTTCATTAAAAGAAAGGGGGCCAGCTGAAGAAGAATGGGTTCATCTGAGGCTTTGAATGATCTCTGTGATGGTTGGTCACTTCCATTGAAATGGATCCTGGATGCAATTTAAATGGCCAGTGGAAGCAACACCAAAAAATTCATAGTCAGCGGGTGCAGATTTTTCAAACTCCTGTGAAAATAGGTGCTCAATAAGCATGGACCTATATTAAATTTTTCTGCATAAAGAAACTGCCACTGGTAACGCTTTTTATGAACGAAATGGGTCCGTAGTTCAATATTTTGCTTGAATAATGAAAAGAACCTTTGACATGGTGATGTAACCTACATGCCACAAATCAAAGTGCACCATGCTCATGGAAGCATAACAAATATACAACCTCGGCCACATTCAGAAAAGAAATTCGTGAGTTGACTCACCGGACTTAAAGCTTTATTAATAAAACTCATCTGGGGACACTACCCTTGCAACTTCCAGGAGCAAACACAGGCTGGCGGTTTTATTTCATTTACACCATCAACATTTTCGAGGGCCAGGAGCACCGTTCTCCCTACATGTATTCTCATTGACAAATGCCACAATCCCTCCTTCCTCATGTATTCTCATTGACAAATGCCACAACCCCTCCTTCTTCTTTGAACCTTCGATTCAAACGGGGTCCCATCCCAACCCAACCCCACCTCTCCTCCTTTCCTCCTTCTTCTTTGATTCTTCGACTTAAACAGGGTCTTGGACTTTGAATGGGTAATCAGTATTCATTTTGGACTTTGATTCTTCGATTCAAACTGGGTCTTGGACTTTGAATGGGTAATCAATATTCATTTTGTAATTTGATTCTTGGATTCAAACAAGTTTGGATTTTGAATGGGTAATCAATATTCATTTTACCGAAAGAGTAATAAATGTTGTATAGGTTGGAATATACATCTTTGGATTTGAAGTATTTTATATCACTTGAAGTATTTTATATCACAAAGATTTGAAGTATTTTATATCCAATTGTGTATATATCAATTGATACAGTATTTATTATTCTGTTACAGAATGCATATTGTTTACACAGAAATCATTTGCTCCCAGAAGCAAACCAACAGTGTAACATTCTGTTTGTTTCCCCTTCCTATTCTTATGCAGAAGCAACCAACAGTGTACATTCTGTTTGTTTCCCTTCCTTTCTTATGCGATTGATGAGTTGGGTACCCCGTGGTCTCTTCATGGCAGGTGGGGGCCAGGTTGCCTTCTATGCCCCAAATAGTGTTCGGGGAAAACTCTCAAATCAGGCTCGTTGTTTATGTTCCCCTTTATTATTATTATCAAACGCAAAGAGGGAATAATGCATACCTCATGGAGGTGCAATGTAGTACGTCCTCCAGCAAATCATGACCACATGTCTAGAGTTGAATGGCCAGTTTGGAAGACCTCTATCATCATTACCCTTAAATTTGAAATCCCAAACCTTCAAAAACTACTAGTGTGTGACTGTGGCAATGGAATGCATGGCATAGAACCCCACCACTTGAAATCATGTAAAATCAGACAAAATACAAGATTAAAATAGAATGTGTTTTTTTATATATGGATTGCCACCAATCTAGGAGTAACAAACTCCCCCGGTGAAAAAGAAATGAGAATCGTGTTCACAGAAACAAGGAGAAAACTTGAACAATGGCCTTCATCCTCAACCAACCTCAACGGAATTAACCAATTCTCTTTTCTTCAAACCTTTGCAACTCAGAACTTGGTTTATGTTCTTGTATTTCACTATTTCTTTCTCCCTCCCCCGTGTTTTTTCTACAATCTTTCGTGTGTTGCACATGAATCCCCAACACTTAGAGACGTCCTCTTCTTCCCTATCTGATCACCTTTTCTGTTCTCATCTTTCACACTCTCTGTACCAGCACCAACCACTGTTGGTTCATCTTTTTTCGACCCCATGTTGTTCAACACATCTTTTTCCTCTGCAACTTTGTTGTCATTTTGTATAAAAACTGTATAACAGCAAACAACAAGACCACACCTCCCAAACTTCTCAATTTCTTTCACAATTTAACTGGACATAAAATAACTCGATTATTCTCTAGTTCTCTTCCTTCACTGGATGAAGTTTGAACTTACAATTGTCCCTATCATTCTTTCTTCCAGTCCCAGCTTCACTTCTATCTCTCCAACTTCCTTCTCTCTTTTATCATATCCCTCCTCGTGTGTACATATCTCTCCTTTTTCCACCCGCAATGCAGATTCCACCATCTCCTCTTCTATAATATTCTTTCCTCCAGTCCCAGCTTCACTTCTATCTCTCCAATGGTGGCTTCCTCCTCTATTTCATCATATACCTCCTCGTGTGTAGGTATCTCTCCTTTTTCCACTCACAATGCAGATTCCACTATCTCCTCTTCTACAATTCTCTGTAGGACTGGAACAACATCTCAACCAGTTACAATCATTAGTGTTGTATCTACTTAGACAACTATACCCATCAATCTTGCTCTTGCTAAAGTTTCCCTTCACCGCATGATTCTCTGGCTTTGATACCAATTGATGTGACCTACAGACTACAAATCAATGTGTGCCATGTTCATTGAAGAAAAATAAATACAGTGCCACACCAACATTTAGGAAAAAAAACCAATGCGTGGCCTAATAACAAATTTCAAGCTTTGTTAATAAAACTAATCTAACAAAAATTAATGTAGCACACTTCGCTGACAACTTTAGGAACAAACACATCTTGCAATTTTATTTCATTTATTCCATCAACATTTTCTAGAACGAAGAGCCCGAATGGCCCTGTTCTCCCCACAGGGATTCTCATCGATAGAGGCTACAAAACCTTCTTCATCTTTGGACCTTCAATTTAAACATGGCCTTAGAACCTGAAACATTTGCCCCAGAAGCAACCAGGCGACAGTTTAACACTGTTTGTTTCCTTTTCCTTTCTTGTGTAATTCACGAGTTGGGTATCATGTGGTCTCTTCATGGTAGCTGGGGCCCAGTTTCCCTGTATAACCCAAACAATCTTACTGGAATACGCTGAGATCTTGTGGTCGTTGTTTTTTTCTTTTTGATCAATCACCAGGAGGGAATAGTGCATCCCTAATGCAGTTGCAATGGAATCCGTACTCTTGTGATTCGCGACCAGATGTCTGGAGTTGAATGGCCAATACATGGAATCCTTCCTCCAATGAAACAAGAGTTGAATGCTCGGTTTGGGAGATCTTTGTCAATATCACACTTGAAATCGAAATCCCAATCTTTCCAAAAGCATTAGCGCATGACTCTGGAAATGAAAAGCATAAGCATTGATATAAAACCCCCCACTCCTTGAAATCATGTAAAATTAGACCCAACACAAAATAAAATATAATGTATTTTTTAAGATTTTGAGAATGCTATGATAAATTAAATTCCTGTTTACTTGACAATAAATTTTGAGAGGGTTGATGAATCTTAAGTGAAATTGTATTGTATGATTAATAATGATCATAATTTCATCATGTAGTGAGTTAATGATTGATTTATTATGTGATGCATCTTCTATTCTATAGACTAGTCAGCATGGAATAAGACAAAAATACAATAAATCAATGATTAACTCATTACATAATACTTAATGTTTCTAATAACAATTATTTTTATAATATAATTACAAATACAAACTACTTTTTAAAAATAAAATAATTTATTTACATCAAATAAAATTAATTTATCTAAAATAAATTAATATTTTAAATAAAATTATTATTATTTAAATAAAATTAAATCAATTTATTTAATATCTTAAATAAAATTGTTGTTAAAATTCTACTTACTTAAATTTTCACACTAACACAAACACTTGAGGACTAGATCTTTGATAATTCCAAATGCCCTTTCATTCGAAATGCCCCAATGATTGATAGATACTTGGATTTTAAAATAATGTTTTTCAATATTTATTTTATTAACTTATCTTTATACACAAGAAAATAATTGTTAATTAATATATCAGTCTATAATTATTAATATATATATATATATATATCTATATATATATATATATATTTTCACACTAAAAAACAGTTCTATTGTTATTCTTATAGAATCAAATGAAACTTCTGATTACAATAAACGGATTTCCAAGTGTAGAATAGTCCTGTTCTGTTTAGCTAAATCCCGAGAGTACAATGTTTGTCTTTTTCCTTTTTTTTCCCTTATAATATTTCTGATTTTTGTTACCTTATAGGATATGTAGTTTGTCTTCTCTAACTATAGTTCCATTAAAAAACTCTTCAAAATAAAACCACCCTGGTTCATCTTTTAGAGCTTTCTTGGATAGGTTGTCAGCTATTTTGTTGAATTGTCTGTGAATGTGCATAAAGTTTAAGGTTTCAAAGCCTTGCTTTAAGTTGTTAATCTTATCCTTCCATTGGCTTAGGTAAATTATCTCTAATTTCGCTTTGTCACTAATTCAGTCTATAGTAACCTTAGAGTTCCCTGCCACCATTAATTTCTTGATAGAGAAATGAGTGGCAAGATAAAGAAGTCCCCATAATCCCAGCAACTCAGCTTCCATATTGTTCCCTGTGCCTCCAGCAAAATGTGCTTGGATGTTGTGTCTAGGAGTGATTTTTAAGTAAATACCTATACCACAATTGTCTGTTGAAGTTGCTCCATCAAAGAAGCCAATGGGGTTATTGTTGAAGTAGGTCGGGTTAAGTAGTATGTCTGTTTTATCTGCTTCCTCTTTGGGTAGATGTTCTTGTAATGAGGTGAGAATTTTCTGGTAGAGTCCTTGAACATTCTTGGTAAGATTGTCAAACAGAACTATGTTTCTAAATTTCCAAATTTCCCACATAAGCAGAAGGGGAATGTGTTTATGATTTGGCAATTTGAGGAACCAAAATTTGAGGTTTTCTTCGATGGTAGCCTTGTTCCACTCAAAGTCAATTCTCAAGGAAGTGAGTATTTGACCCCAAATCATTTGTGTAATCTGGCAGTCCACAAAAAGATGTGTCACTGACTCTTCTGCCTTAAGACATAAAGTGCAGACTGAAGGACCAATTCCTCCATGTTTTTGATAGTTGATACCTGTAAGTAATCGATCTTCTAAGCATAGCCACAGGAAGCATATGATTTTGATCGCTACCTTCACCGACCAAATAGTTTTGTGCCACCATTGCCCGTCATTGCAGTTGAAGGTGTAAAGGATACAGTGATATGCAGAGCTAGCCGTGACTGTTCCTGTGGATCAGTTCCATGACCAAAGAAGAAAATCTTTTTCGTTGTTGAGTCGAATGCCGCTAAGAATTAGTTTCTTAGTGTAAGCGTCCCATTCTTCGCTGAGTTCTAAATTTAAACCCAAAGAACTAGCGCTTAACCAGCTCTGTAGTGGTTCGGTTGTGGCTTTGTTTCTGGCTTGCGCTAAGCTGTAAATGCCTAGACCGTGTAAGTGATGTAAGAGCACGTTGGATAGTTGGACGTTGTCCTCACATCCAATGTAAGGATCTTTCCCAAGGATGACGCGCTGTCCTGTGCCAACCTTCCAAGCCAGCCATCGCTTGATCATTGGTAAAGTTAGCATCAAATTCTGCCATATAATGGAGGACGTCTTTGTGTGGTGTACATCCCTGCGCAACCAAGAAGTAGGGTCATTACCTTTTAGATATTTCCTGGTGATGACCTTATTCCAAAGATTGTTGCCGAAGAGACCTCTCCAACAGGTTTTGACTGCCAGTGCAAGAGCAAACCATTCCATGTGTTTTATGCCCCAACCACCAGCTTCTTTCAACTTAGCTAAGCTTTGCCAGTTAGCTAGGTGATAACCATAGGTTTTTTTTCCTCCTTTCCAGATAAATCTGCTAATCAATAGTTGAATACGATGGAGGATAGACTTTGGAGCTTTTACCAGACTAAGCCAAAACACTGGGATACTTTGTAGGACTGAAGTTGCTAGAGTGAGTCGGCCTCCCAGGGACAACCATCGAAAAGTCCAGCTGTTAATCTTCTTCTCTATTTTTTTGATGAGCCACGACCAGTCGCCAATTCTATAACAGTTTGGTTTCAGGAAGAAACCGAGATACTTTAACCCCTGGTCTAGACTGTCTACTTGAATTTTGTAATCATCAATGAGAAAGCTCTTTAAAAGTGGATCTAAATTTTGTGCTATAAATTTAGATTTATGAGTGTTGATGGAGAGTCCTGTTGCTAACCAGAGGTTTGTGAGGAGAATTTTGAGTGTTTTCCAGAAGTCGATGTTGCCGACACCCAGGATGAGGACGTCGTCCACAAATAATAAATGTGAAATATGGATGCCAGAAGCTACTTTAAGTCCTTTGAAAGTCCCCGTTTCAACTGCTTGGTTGATCATTCTGCTGAGTGCCTCAATTACAAGAAGGAAAAGCATTGGTGACAATGGACAACCTTGTCGGAGTCCCCGTTGGCAGTGAAAAAAGTCTGTTGGAGTTCCATTCACCGCACTGCCGTATTGACTCAGGTTAAGCATCCCATAATCCAAGATTTATTTAATCTGTCAAGTCCTATCTGGTCCAGTAACAAAAAGAGATATTGCCAACTTACACTGTCATAAGCTCTTTTCAGATCGAGTTTTAGGATGACTGCGTTCAGTTTTTTTAACTTGGCTGAGTGTAGACTTTCCTGGGTAATACCCACTGCATCAAAAATTAGTCGATCCTTTAGAAACCCAAACTGTTCGGAAGAGATACACTTAGCCAGAGTGTCTTTTAAGCGGTTGGCTATGGTTTTTGAGATGACTTTGTACATGAAATTGCATAATGCAATGGGTTAGAAATCATTAAAGTTGACAGGTTTACTAGATTTTGGAATTAGCGTGAAGAATGTAGCATTTAGTGCTCCAGGAATCTTCCCTGTGAGGCGGGATTCTTCAACCGCGTTAAGCATATCCATTCCCATAATCTTAAAAAAATGTTGAAAAAGTTCCTGGGTCCATCCATCTGGACCAGGGCTTTTGTCCTTGGGCATTTTGTCAATAGTGTCTTTTAGCTCCTCGAGAGTGACGGGTTTCCCGAGATTCTGGTTTTCTGACTCAGTGAAGAAGCGCGGGACTGACTGTAAAACCTCATATTGGACATCTATATTTTCTAACTGAGAAGCTTGGTATTGTGTTCTGAAATGTTGGAAAGCCATAGAGTGTAACTCCCAGTCGGTTATGGCTGCGTTACCATCATCGTCTGTCAGATCCCAAATAGTATTGTGGTTGCGCCTCTGTGAAGCGTATTTTTGGAAAAAACTTGTATTCTTATCTCCCTTTTCAATCCATATCGCCCTGTTGCGGAGTCGCCATGTAGCTTCTTCATGTGCTAGTATTTTATTTTTCTTTTGGGTCAGTCCCTGTAGGAGGCTTAAATTCTCTGCATTAAAGATATGAGATGGATTATTATGAAAAAGGGTTGCTATTTGTTCCTCCACCTATACCAAGTCGGCCTTCATAGCTTGCTGTTTCTTTACTTGCTACAATATAACTTTCTGTTTTAGATATTTAAGTTTCTCTATGAGCAGTAGGATTGCCGATGAGTTTGACCAGTCCATCATTTCTGCCCAAATTTTTTTGACAAGAATATTAAAACTCAGATCACCTATCCACGAGCAATTGAACTTAAAAGGAGCTACTATAACTTGTTGGGGGCCTTCGATTGAGAGACAAATCGGATGGTGATCTGAGATCGTAGATGGCTCAACCCAGGACCTGAAGTGAAGACGATCGTTTATCAACTTTGAATCTATCAGGAACCTGTCAAGTCTTTTGGCAATACCATTGACCCCTGTTCTGCTGTTCCTCCAGGTGGGAGAAAGGACCGAAGGTTGGAAGTCAATGAGCCCCGCTCTATGGAAAAATGAATCAAAAAAATCGGCCTTTCGGTCAATCCTTGCAGAAGTACCCCACACTTCTTGAGTGGAAAGGGTGAAGTTTAGATCACCACCCAATATGAGGTTTTCCTCATGTAGGATTCCAGAGTCAAAGAGTTTTTTCCAAAAGGCCTCTCGATTTCTATAGGGGGCATAACAGTTTAAGAGTTTAAAGGAAGTAGAAGAGAAAAGAAGCTTACCTTCAATGAAAATCCCTGCCGAGATGCCAAAGGCTTGGAAATCAACAACATCTGGGTTCTAGCCTGTAAGAAAGCCTCCAGAACGGCCTATGGAGTCTACTGCAACAACAACCCAGTGTGGGAGACATTTCAAGAAAAGAGATTTTGCCTTGTTGCTACTGACCAGGGTTTCTTGTAAAAAAACAACGTCCGGTTTGATCTTAGTGAATAATCTTTTGAGGGAAGCTAGCTTGGTGGGGCTTCCAAACCCACGAAGATTTAAAGAAAGGATGATCATTAAGTAATAGGGTTGATCGGCAAGGCTGATCTAAGTGCCGATGAAGTAGAAAAGGATGGACCATAATCAGTAGAGAGGTCAATTCGAGGGGCCGTGACTGAAGAAGGGAGGCCAGTGAGTCCTCCCTCTACAGAGCCTGGGGGCTTTTTAGGGAATCTGGACCATTTTTTTCTGATAGTGACATTTGATCGATCGGGTGGGAGTGGGGTGGAGGAAAGTGTAATCTCAAGGGGAACAAGGGAGAGTGGAAGGATTGAAAGAGTGGTGGGAGTGGGTGGCTTGGTGGAAGTTCCAAGAGAAGAGGGAGTTTGTGCTGTCTGAGGAGGGGTTTGGGTGGATGGGATGTTTGAGTGTTGGGTAGGATCGAGGGAAGGTGCGGAAGTGTCATTTGGTATGTGCTGTGGGGAACAAAGGGGTGTGGTGGTGGAGGTGGGAGAGGGTGAGGGAAGGGGAAGGGAGGGTTCCAATTTGTCCATAAGCAAACTCCAGAAAACTTCAAAGATTTCCCTAACCCAGGCTTCATTATCTTTGAGGTGTCTGAGTTCATCCGCCGAAAGTTTGTGAAAGAAGGTAGGGAAGAGGTCTTGCATCTTACTGAGGAAGGAGTCCTAAACCTGGGGGAGAGAGGGGGAAGGTTCAATGTGTCTCAGGGAGGAATTTGGTTGGGTGACTTTGGAGGAAGAGCAGTTATTTTTTAAGTGTCCCGCTTGCCAACAGAGGTGGCATCTGAAAGGTTCTCTCCAATAATCAAGGACTTGTGTGAATGATTGTTCACCCACTCTGACTTCGAGGGATTCTGGCAGACCAAGATTAGTGTCAAATTCGACTAAGACCCAAGCTGCCCTTTTATTTGACCAGTTGAAGGAGCGCTTGTCAAAAAAGATGAACTTTCCTGCAGTGTTAGCAACCGTCTCCAGGATAGGTGGTGTCCACAGTTCTAATGGAAAATTTGGCATAATCATCCAGAGCCATCTTTTGTCGAATTTAATTATTAAAATAATTTATAATATATGTCACATCTATAATTAATAAACTTTTTGAAAGTAGTTAATCTTAGAGAATATTTTTGGTTTGTACATGATTTTGAAATGTCCATCACCAGTGTATTAAACCTCTACCCAAAAATCCTATTAAGTCACCAAAGACATCAAATTTTCCTCTATTGACCTTGACATTCAAAAACATCTAATTCCTCACAACCTCCAAATCCTGAGGATCTATGTACAACAAAAAATACACAAAAAAGACATTCCCCTCCTATCTATAGTAAGTGCCATTGGAGCCCCCACTCATGCCCTTGCTTGGTTCCTTGTTGATAAGTTTCAAACCTTCATCGGAAAAACCTCCTCTTTTATTAAAGATTCCACCGGTTTCATTCAGAAAACTCGAAACCTTCATCTTGATGACCAATACCTTATGGTTAGCTTTGATGTTGTTTCCTTATTTACCAAAATACCTGTCTCCAAAGCCCTTACCCTGATCTCCAAACTCGTTGATCTTGAAACCTTAAACCTTATTGAAATTTGTCTCTCCTCCACCTTCAAAAGGGTTTGCTATGAACAAACCAAAGGTACAAACATGGGGTCTTCACTATCGCCAGTTGTTGCCAATATATTTATGGAACATTTTGAGTCGTTAGCATTAAACAACTTTCATCTCAAACCCAAATGTTGGTTTTTTTGTAGATGACACTTTTGTTATTTGGCCTCATGGTCATTCCAACCTCACATCCTTCTTTGAACACCTCAACAACCTTTCCCCTCACATCCAATTCACTATGGACACCCAAAAGGACAACCCCATCCCCTTTTTGGATGTCCTTATTTCTCGGCTTTCTGATGGCTCCCTTACCTACCAAGTTTACAGGGAGAGGACCCATACCGATATATACCTTAATGCTAATTCCCACCACCGTCGTGCTAAAAAATTGGTTCTCCTAAATACTCTGATTACTCGTGCACTTCACATTCCCCTCCCCCCCTGCCAATTTCTCGCAAAAGAAAAATCCCACCTAACCAAGGCCCTTGTATCCAATGGTTACTCTCTCTCCCAAATCAACCAAGCTTTTCGCTCTACCAACAAACCTAAACCAAAATTAACCTCCTCCTCCTCGTGCTCTCATGTCCCCACCCTACATCCAAGGGACCACTAATCTCATCTCAAAACTCTTGGCTAAGAAGAATATCATAACTATGTTCAAACCTTATAAAACTTTTAAACAACTTTTTAGGATTGCTAAAGATAAATCTGACCCGACGTTGGGCCCATGAGTCTACCAAATCCCCTGCTCTTGTGACAAATCTTACACAGGTCAAATTGATAGATCTTTCAAAGCTTGTCTCTAAGAACATATAGCAGATACTACCCACAACTGAATCTCCAAATCAACGATCGCCAACCACTCCTTTAAATCCAAGCACCTTATTTGCTTTGACCAAACTAAAATTCTAGCCTCTGCCCCTTTTTACTTCTCCCGGCTTGTACAAAAATCTCTTGAAATAGAAAAACATCCTAATAATTTTAATCGAGAAGATGACTACAAACTTAGCCAATGTTCGAAACCCATCATTCACCACCTTGATCATTAGGCTTCCGCCGTTGAGTTTCAGTTCTTGTCCTATCACCATCGGCACCCTCCCTCTTTTATTCTTCTCTGCTTTTGCTCCTCACTTTCTTTTCATTGCTTCCATTTCATCATTCTCTCATCATGCTAAAGCCTACTATTTTCTTCTTTTTGATTGCTCTAAGTTTACTCAATTGATTTATTTTATATCATTTTCTTTGATTAATTCCTCATATTATATTACATTATTATATTATATTATTATAACTTTTTTCCACCAATATTATTACCCTCCACCATCCATTGACACTCTACCCAAACAACATCATATTCATTATTATATTTTATTAATTTCTTTCATTATTACATCATATTTTTTATATTATTATTACGTAGAAGACATTTTTAAGGGGACGTTCCTCTCAGGCCTTCGTTATTTGTCCATGGCCTATAAAAACATGCCACATGTCTATTCACCCTATCATCCACATCGTCTATCCATGGCCTATAAAAACATGCCACATGTCTATTCACCCTATCATCCATGTGTCATTTGACAATAAGGTAATCTGTCTAATAGTTATTGTTCCTTATCTACACGTTCGACGCCATCGACGATTATCCCCTCGAAAGTAGAAGCATGGCCAGAGAGGAGTTTATCGAAGAAATATTGCCAGCGAGGAGTTTATCGAGTTATTAGAATATAAACCCTTCCGCCTTAGTTGCTCAAATGATATGAACCAAATGTCTTAGTTGCAAGTATGTGTACATGTTCTCCACATTCTATATTATTCCTTTGTTAGTTTGTATTATGATTGTTTTCCAATATTTTGAAAAGGTGGTTATTTAAATTTATTTTTAAGTATTTAATGTATATGTGAATGCCCTTGGAAAAACAGATCATATTTCTGTTGGATACATGCATTCGCATCCCTAAATATTAGAGTCCACCTCAACTCATGAATCACATAAACATTAGGGGCATTATATTTTTGGTAATTGAACATCATATGGATTTCTCCTCATTTCCTATGTCGGGGGATTTGATATGGCTCCGCTTGAACAATTTTCCATCCGTTTCCATTACGTCTACCATTTCACTAGCCAATTCAAGAGTTTGGAACTTCACAGTCTTGGTGACCACAACGAATAGTTATTCTAGGGATCTGATGAGGTAAGTAATCTATATTTGAGAGTGTATTTTGTTCCACTTAAGATTCCAACAATGAGTCATTAATAGGTTATGTGCCTTGCAACTTCTTTTGGAATTGTGTGAGTCTAAAACTAGTGCGAGGGGCTACGCATTTGCTAGTGCTTCCAGCAGCCGCCAACCATTTGATGTTGAACATCATACAAAGTTCTCTAGAAATATATATAACACCCTGCAAGACATCATGCCATCTTTGTTTTGTTTTCTCCAATGGCCAGGAACCTTCATGAATAAGATAGTGTTGAAAAATATGGACACTCTTGAATCGCTTCCAAATGATTTTTCGGAACTTAAAAACCTAAGACATTTAGATCTATCTGGATGCATTCGCCTGACCAAACTGTTGAATTCCTTCTCTCAGTTATTGCGACTTCAATATCTAGCATTGCGAGACTACAACAATCTATCAATGCCAACTGATATTTTGGGAGAAATGTCCACTCTTGAATATGTCAACTTCAAAGGCTTGTGCTCAATTGGTACACTTTCCCACTGAAATGACATGTCAAAGGTCTTTAAGATACCTAGATTTACTATGCACTCCAAAATTGCAATTGCCCATGAATTTGGAACTACTTGGCCAGTTAGAACAACTAAGAATAGGGAGTCCATTGTTGACATAGTTGCCGCATTTTGTGGATTGTTTGAAGTCGTTACAAGTGTTGGTGTTGATTGAATGCTGGGGTCTAAAAAACATCTTATCGAGAGAAATTGCAGGGCCAAATATCAAAATTTTGGTTATATGGGGCTCTTCGATAATTAAATTTAGTTTTGAGAATAAGGGGACGAGGCATGTTGGCATGGGTGTTTTAAGAGATTTCTCTTTGAGATACACAACCATATTTGAGATATGCATTCCTAGAACTCTTTATCCTAGCGTAAAAACTGTTGATATTTTAGATAACATTTGGCTAACGCAAGTCAAAGGCTGACCATCAACATTAACAACTAAACTTGCAAGGGTGTTGGGGATTGGAGAGGTTAACAAATATTTCAAATTTGGTAAACCTTAAATTCATCAACATAAACCTTGAATATTGAAGGTTTGATAACGTTGGAAGAGATTAAAGTGGAGGGTTGTTGGAAGCTGAAGAGAATTGGAGGATTGAGTCACAGTCAAAATAGTTGAATTGTCTCAAAATTTCAACCAATAATTGAGTTGAGTTATATTAAATGACATTTGCAAATTTTTGGTGAATGTCTATTTGTTCATTATGTCGAATATTATTTCATATAAAACCTATTTATTTGTTTGAAATTTTAATTGATTAAATAGTCGAATATTCATATTTTATGATATGGCATATAGCATTTTATTTAATCATATCATGGAACTTAATTATTAAAATAAAAAGCTGAAACAATGTGACACGATACTTGAAAACAAAATTAGTTTCATATGACCAGAGTCAGATTAACATTTGCCTTGAAATTCTGAATTTTTATTTAGTTAAGCCTTGTTTCCAAATCTCCAAGGGTTGAGTTCGATTTGGAACTATTAGCAACATGCTGCCTTGCTTGCTTATGGCTGAAACCCCAACTTTCTTCCCTCAAAAACAACGATTTGAAACTGTTAGCAGCACATTGCCTTGCTTTCTTATGGTTGAAACCACAACTTTATTCCCTAAAAAACAACAATAATAAAAAAGAATTTTAGAAATTCAAATTTACTATCACATCCATTAAAGTTGTAGATGCGTGTATTCATTTAAAAAATTAAAAAAGACGCAGACTCAACTTCGTTGTTGGTACAATGTGGGCCAGTACGAACTCATAACTCTAGCTCCCAAAGGAGAGAGCAAAGCTACTTCAGCTCGTCGTTCTCCCCCCCTATTATTATTAGTCCCTACCATAGGCATAGAGGGACTATAGCGATCGATAATTTGTTGACTACATATCAGTTTGTCATTTGACCAGAAATATTTGCATAATACCTATTATTGGAGCTAGGGAATTAAAAACATATATATTTATATAATCAAAAGTACTATATATGTACTGATCTAATTGGATAAGAGATTGGAGGTCTTATTGCTGGCTTCGTTATTCCCAATGTTTTATATGACAACATATCCAAACTTTTTATCGTATACAGTCTTTTTGAATAATATATTTTTTTTATGTATTGCTTGAAAGTGGATTAATGCTAGCATTAGTTCGAATGTTTGTATTAGCATCTTCTGCTAGTTGAATATATCCCTAAGTTTTTATTTGTACTAATCATATTGAAATGTTTTGATATCCAAGCTTTATAGTGATTGAGAATTCCAAAGTTATAACATCCTTCCCGCATGTATTTGTATTGAAATGTTTTGATATCCAAGCTTTTCGAGATGCTTCAATAGGTTTGACAGCTTAAATGTTTACATGACGCGAGGTCCTCCAACAGGCCTGATAACTTCAATGTTTGCATACCGCGAGGTCCTTAGACAGCCTGACAACCTTAAATGTTTATCTAAATACGCTTCTCCGAGTACAGTTTTTCCTTGAAATTTTCCATACAATGTTGCAGTGATTTTGTACAGTGTTGTTGTCCACTGCCGGTTGAATAGGCATTGTATGTTTCATCCTTCTTGTACCTTTGCAATGCAATTTTGTCATTGTTGAAGCTACATACATTGTTTACTGGTTTGGTGAGTGCTTCTTCTTCCCTGGTTCGTCGGTTGTTGTTTTTTGTTGTTTTGTTTGCGATTCCACCTGTGCTTCTGCATTTCTTCATTTCAGAGTAAGCTTCCATGCCATAGTTTCATTTTGTATTCCTTGTTTGTTGTTCAGTGTTTTCAGTTTGTAGGTAAGAATGTTTGCTTATTTGTAGTGGCATGGTCGTCGTATGTTTCCGGTTCCTTCTGTGCTTCGGCTACAATTTCGTAATCGTTGGAGATACATATGTTGTTTACTGGTTTGGTGGTTCTTGCTAGTTCATTGGTTCGTGGGTTGCTGGTTGTGTTTGTTTGGCTCAATTTTACGCTTTGGGTCCCTGAGGGTGCAGTTCGGCTTGTTCGTGCTTTCTTGTTGGTTTGGTGCTTGTTGTTTTCTTTTGTTTGATTCGGCCTTGCAGGGTTGGGGTCCAACGCCAATGGTTGGAGTTTTTTTTCTTTTTTTTTTGGATTATTGTTCTTTTTTGGGGCACTTTATGGTGTTTAGCCCTTGCACCGACGAGTCGACATGCAATTGTGTTATTTGCCTTGTCTACTGAGGTCGATATCTGTTCTGCTGTGAGATTTTGTTGGTTCTTGAGTGCTGGCATGAAAGAAAATAGTTGCATGCAAAATTGTTCGAGAATTACATGTGAAATTGCAATATCCGTTGTTTTTTGTTAGGATAAAACATATGCAGGCTAAATTTATAAACCATGTATGGTCAGATGTGCCCATATGACATTACATGTTCTTTGTCCTCTACACAGACTGGTGTGCGAACGATACAATTTGTGTTGTACTTGAGATATGATATGTACAACAAAGATTCTGCAAGATTATATTTCAATGTCTGGAAGCATGCCTGGGTAGTTTTCCATGGAAAACCAAAATCTTGTATCGTGGGCACAACAGTCTGTGTAGAGGATAAAGAACATGTATTTCCATTGGTGGAAGCATATCTGGATAATTTTCCACGGAAAACCAGAAATCGTTTAGCTACGGCCATGCAATTTCGTGATATTTTGTGGCTCGTAATATATTTTGGGCAGGGAAAAAAAATACACATTTACAGCTATGGATGGAGAAGCACAAAGGTTCATCTTTCTGCCTATCTTTTAGACTGTTTGTTGAGTCTCTTTTATTGTATGTACATATTGCTTGTTCTCCGGTGCATACCAACTTCCATTCACGTTCATTGTATTTTGTTTGTTCTCACATTCAAACAAACAAAATAGCTGGAGAAAACGACAGAGTCTTGACTGCATCGATTGAAGAGGATATAGAAAGGTGCATGCTTATACTATTATTTCATATTGCATTGTTTTGTATTTCATTTATTGTCTCTATATGTGTTCGCCTAGTTTATTATATGTACATGTTGCGTGCCTTCCTACATGGTAACTTATCTTCATTACATGCCTTCTTGCATACTAACCTGCTTCATGTCCGTTGTGTTTTCGCTGCATTGCTACATTTAAACAAACATAATGGCTAGAGATGACGATGGGCTCTTTCATAGGTAAATAGACCTGTTTCTCTTTCTTTTACATGTCCGTCTTCATTATAAGTTATCTTCATTACATGCCTTTCTGCATACTAACCTACTTCATGTCCGTTGTGTTTTCGCTGCATTGTTGCATTTAAAGAAACATAATGGATGGAGAGGACGATGGACTCTTTGGCGGGTAAATAGATTTGTTTCTCTTTCTTTTAGATGCATGTCTTCATACTAACTTGCCTTCATGTCCATTGCATATTCGACGTTGCTACCTTGGAAAAAACAGTTTGGTTGGACATGATGAATTGTTCTGTGCAACAGCAGAGGGTTCTATGGTACAATCTTCTAAAAGGTATACCAACTGTGCTGGTAAATTAAATATACAAGCCGAGTGGGGGGATATAATATTAGACTTGAAAACGATGGCTTGGCAGCAATGGGCCTTTCTTCCCCCCTTATTTCTACTTTTTCCATTTTCTATTATCCCTTTTGTTTTCTAATTCATCTGCTTAGTGTTCTTTCCGAAAATGCCTTGGTGCGCTGGTTGACAGACTAACAGTTTCACATCTATGGTCGCGCTTCTACCTTATTCCATAGTTACCCACTTTGTTGATTGTGGGTGCCGGGTTGGCAGGTTCAAGATTGCTCCCCTGGCTTCCGGGGGTCCACGATATACAGATTGGTCGTGGTGCCCCACCTTCACGCCCTGTTTACTGTTAAACATTTTTCCAGTTAAAAAAATTAGATGCATACAATTTTATGGTTATTTAGTCGTTCTGATGGACAATATACAATGCATATGTTTGTTTAGTCCTCATGTTCATTTGCACATGCTTGCATAAAAAAAAGTTGGACTAGTGACATGGGCATGAAGAGTCAGTCATCCCAGACATTAGTAGACCGACAAGGCCAAAGGTAAATATGCATACGCTTTTCTCTTACTATGTTTACCAAACAAATATCCTCGGCTATATATTCATCTATGGCATGGTGAATATGCTGATGTCATCTGCAATACATGGTTTGAAGTTCGCAAGAAGTATCAACAAGTACAAGCGAGTGTTATAACCCTAAATTTCACTATCCCTGCTTACCTGGTATCAGGCCTACTCATGCCTCTTCCTAGCCAAAGCCATGCTGAGAAATTCCTCAAAAAACCACTTAAAACAAGAAACCCGCGCCCTAACTGCTCACTGGGCGCGGGCATCCGCTTGCTGTCCTCCTACTGCACGCGGGTATCCGCGGGCTAACCCAAAACAGCCCGCGGGTACCTAGCAAAGCAAAAAATCAGGAAAGTTTTCGCCGGGACATGGGGCTTTTTGTCAGTTAACTGGAACGCCGAGCCATGCATGGCCGAGAGTTCGCCAAGAACCCTATCTCCTTCCAGCCTATAAAAGGAGGGGTAGGGGTACTATTCAAAGGAGGAAAAAATCATTGCAAAGAAACTCTGCCAAATTGCCAAGCCAGCTTTGTCCCAACCCTTTAGCCTTGCCTCAAGCTTTAGGAGAAACTCAAGAAGCAGCAGTTGGAGGACAAAGAAGAA
>JASDQU010215590.1:0-12018 GCA_032191745.1 Picea mariana
CATCCATCCATACCAATATCCTAAAAATCATCAAAATCCTAGAAATCATAAAAAAAAAGTGTTGAAGGTCAAACTGACCAATCCAAAACTTTATGTGAGTGATCCATGTCAAAATCACCAAATCTAGAATCCAATGTCAATCCATCATCACGTGATGAATAAATCCTCAATCCATCGTAATCCTTAAAAAAACAAAGTAAAAATATCAATTCGTTATCTGGAAGAAACAAAAATCCTCAACATCAAAAGTAGAGTTTGAAACTTGAAGTTCGACAAATATCATCATTATCTTCCCCCGTGTCAATTGAAAGGTGAGAATTACTAGAACACGTGAATAAAAAACATCAATATACCCCCCTTAAAAGTGGAAAAGGGTAACCATAATTTCTTTGGGTAGAGTTTGATGACTCGATATTGAACTCAAAAAACTACATCAAGTTGGCCTCGACAACACTTTAAATCATCTTTTTTTGAATCAATCCATGTTCATCTGTTGTATATTCTTCTCCGATCAAGCATGCTTGTACATGTATATTAACTTGAAAATGAGATTGCTCCAACAACTTGGCTTCCAAATTCCATCACCGAGCACCTAGCCATCCAAAATTCACCTATTTTCTCTAAATCCTTGTTCACTTTTGACACCTTTATGAAAGGTGATTTGTCTTCCCACATAAACTACATGGATAAATATCAAAACAATGCAATGCAATATGGTGAACTCGATAATATTTTTGGCACTGTTTAGGTACATCATCTATTTTAGAAACATTAAATTCATCATCAACAATAACATCATCATCATCAAATTCGTTCTTACCACCATCCATTGTATGTTGTTGAAAATCATCAAAAAGAAACCCTACACTCATAGATGTAACTGGACTGGAGTAATTAGGAATACGAAAGAAGTCAAACTCATTATTTACTTACCATATCCTTCTTATCATCTTTATCCAATTATTTATTTTCCTTCATAATGTTGTCATCAAATTTCATTGTTTGATTCATAGTTGGAGGATGCTCAATGTCCTCATGGCCACTTTCAACAACAGTCAATCCAAATAATGTATTGTGTTAACAACTTGATGGCAAAGAAGGTATAATTCATCATTTAACAACTTGTTATGAGTTTGAAGGAGATCAATATTTGTGTGCATGATGTGCATACATGTAGCCACATGAATTAGTAAAGCTTTGTTGATTTGAATAGTTGATCTTGGTGCAATACTAATTAAAGTGTGTAGAAAACTAAACAAATCTTCAATACTTTCCATCATGATCCAAAGAAGTGCTTCAAGTGCCAAAACAATGTATCGCTACCAAATGTCACAAACAAAACCTCCAAATGTAAAAAAAAGGTGTCATAATGCCAAATAATGAGAAATCGGGAACATCACATACTTGATCTCCCTATTCAATTTCAGGTAATATGAAATGATTTCAAATACATTCTCAAAGTGTGACAAACATGCAAAATTGTTGGAACTTTAATATTTGATCAGGGCTTTGTGCAACTCTAGCCTAGAACAAGACTCCTAAATACTCAATTAGAGATGCAAACTTTAGAATTGCAATTAATAATTTACGCAAAAGACATCCAAAGACTTTACAAAAGAAATATTGCAGATGAGATACTTCAAAGTTGTGATCAAATTTGTTTTCAAGTGCAAATGGATGATTTCCTATTATTTCTTTCTTTTTATTGTTCCTATTGTTGATTTTATTCCAGTGCTTTCCTTCTTTGTATTGTTGTTATTGTTGCTTTTATTCTTGTGCTTTCCTTCTTTGTATTATTTCTTGTATGCATGTACTTTCCTTCTTTATATTATGGTGTTATGTGCATGTGCTTGATTGATTGTATAATAGTATTTTTTCCAAAAAAGAGCAATGCAACAACAATACCACCATGCATCAATAGTCATGAGGCCACACACATATTCTAGTCCCCCTTATTCAATTTCAAGGGGGTCTATAACGTAAGGCCAAAAATAAATTTTATTAAGTCATCATCCTTGAATATATTTGTGCTAATCATGCAATGTCCACTTATAGTTACCTACAAATTTTACTCTCATTGTGACTTTGAAAAACCTTTATAAACTTCAAAGTGTGAAATAAAATAAACTTATTACTTCAATTACAAACTATCACCAAAATAAATAATTTGCAAAGAATGAATCCTTTGAAATTTTCCATACCATCCTTTTGTTAAAATATTTATCGCGAAGAATGAACCCATTAAAAAAATTGGACAACACCCTTTTTGTTAAAAGTAATAGTATTTATTAATCTTATTTTCAAAAATAGAAACTGCACATTTTTCAATATATAAACTAAATAATACTTTCCACTATCAAATGAGGGATATAACAACTAGGAAATTGCAAATTATGGTTTGATTTTGAGTGTTTGTTGATCATATTCAAAGGCCTTGAAATTGAATGCATTGATCTCCAAACGTAAAGTTTAGTTTAAATGTTTTATGTTTTTCATTTTTTTGTTAATTTGGTAAGGTAATTTTTGGTGAAATTGCAATTTTATATTGCTTAAATTGGGTTTTTAATACATAAATTGATTTAGGGTCTCAAAAAACTAAGGTACTTGGAAAATACAATCTCAACCATTGAGATCTACAATTCCAATTATCCTTCTAATTTTTATAGCCATATTTTACACACACCTTATAAAAAAGCATGCCAAAAAAGATAAAAACATAGAATAGAACATTTAGAACATCCAAATATAAAACAACTTAAGATGTACTCTCTTGTCCAATAACTCGCAATGACTCTTCTGAACCCATGATGTTGTTAAATGTTTTGTGTGCTAGCTATCCTGTAAAAGTTATGGAATGTGTGATCTCAAAATTATTGTAATTGTACTAACCAGTGTCCAAGTAACATTCGTCAAATGACAGTAGAAACCGTGAGTACTGAGCAGAAACCACGAATATTGTGATTTTCATGTTTTTTTGCTCCTATGTGATCTGTTGGTTGCAATGTGATTTGTTTTAATTTCCATATTTGGAGCAGCAAGATAACTATTGGCTTATAATGGGTATGCAAATGATAGGGATTGAGTATGACGGTGTTCAGGTGTTGTGCCTAGTACTAACAACCCTCCTTTTTCTTGTGTTTTCTATTTGAAAAGCACCTCGAAGAAAATGGAGCCCCTTTTCGTTTTCTTCTATAAAACTCCTTGGGTTGAATTTTTCCTTAATGCCAATATTTGATTACCCCTTTCTCTAAAAATACCACTTTAAATTTTCTTGTTTTAGTTGAATTTCCATTTTTTATTCTTGGTACTTGGGAAAATTCTAAAGACAACTTTCGGTCATTGGACAAGTTAGTTTAAAATCCTTTGGTGTACACAAAGGATTTCCCTTCAACTACTCTGATGACCATCAAAAAACTTCCCTTAAACCTTATGGAAACACTAAAATTATCGATCGTGATACTTCATACAAACTCCTCCGGTATGATCGGAGGAGTTCCTACAAACTTCTTCGGCCATACCAGAGGATTTCCCTTGTTCTCCACTATGCAAATTCATTCTAACTCATCGAGCTTCACTAGAGGAGTTCTCACCAACTCTTGCGGTCAAACCGAAGGAGTTCCTTTATTCGTCTCTGATAAACACAAACACACTTCATGTTAAAGCCTCTCGTATACACCAGAGGATTTCCCATAATCCTTCAAGTGTATACCGGAGGGTTTCCAATTAAATCCTTCAATGAAGATGTATACTCCCCCCTCTGATAACATTCATTACAAATCAAGCCTATAAAAGGGTGTTTACACTCATACTTTGAATCATTGTTCTTTCGAAGAGCCCGAGAGAGAGTAGAGTGTTTGAGCGCCAAATTGGACGAGCTTCACCCACCATTTTCATAACTTCCTCCATGTTTCATTTTCTTCTACGTGATCTCTCTTTCCAGGTATTCCCTAATCATCGTTATTCTCTCACTCATTTTAGGGTTCATGTTTCTTCATTTCAAATACAGGGTTTTTACACCAGCTAAGATTATCTCCCTGTCCAACTATCTCTTCAGTTTTTGTTCCACTGGTTATCCACATCATAGACCCGTAGTACCATTACTTACCCCATTTCAACCTCTCCCATCACCTCCCTAGAATGGTGAACTACTATGGGGTTACCAAATTACTCCTGCGATGCCAAACGATCCTCGACCAAATCGTATTAAAGCCAAACTTCTATTGAACAACCGTTGCTCCTTCCATGACTAAAGCAACAATTCTAAACCCACCTATCGAAATTTTAATTCCATTAACATTAGGGATGTATCAATCTCATTTTTTTTCCCTTCACGTGATGATGCTCGCAACTTAGTTCACTCTTCCTTTAACCCAAAATTGGTCCTTCAAGCTCAGAGAAAACCGACCTCTTGTTCCTCGATCCTCAAATATATATTACCCTAACCCTTAGACTCAAATGAAGAATTTTTTACCTGAGACTTATTTG
This sequence comes from Picea mariana, assembly GCA_032191745.1. NCBI lineage: Eukaryota > Viridiplantae > Streptophyta > Pinopsida > Pinales > Pinaceae > Picea > Picea mariana. The sequence continues at coordinate 4,486 of JASDQU010215590.1, forward strand.
TTTCCTAAAATTCCTTTGGAATCGAGGAGTTTAACATAAACTTCTCTGCCTCCACTGGGGACTTTCACACCAAGTCCTTTGGTCTTCTCGGAGATTTTTACATGAATTCCTTTGGTGTTACCAGAGTAGTTAAAATTAACCTTTCTAGTTTATTTGAGGAGACTTAACATAAATCTTTGGGTTTACACTAGAAGAGTTAACACAAAGTTCTCTGGTTCATACCGGAGGACTTTATACCATCTCCTCGAGTGTGCACAATAACCCATCGATACACTTAATGTAAACTCCATCGACACTTTCTAAGACTTTTGCACAAACTTCTTCATTGCATACCAAAGATCCTCACATGAACTACTCTGATATACACCAGAGCATTTTTTACAAACTCACCCAGTGTACACCAGAGCATTTTTTACAAACTCACCCAGTGTACACCAGAGCGTTTTGCACGAACCTCTCTAATGTAAATCAGAGTAGTTCCTATGAATTTCTTTGGTTTCATCCTTTCGACCTTTTTTCCAGGATAACCTTCAACTAATCAATCTGAATTTTGCTTCTGTCTATTGGCCAAAGCTTTATTTTTCACGATGCCTACCATCACTTTATCATATTTCGATGACGATCTCCCACCTTGCATTAATTCAATTGAATCCTCATGCACTTCATTATTGCTCACTCCAAAAGCTTATTTGTATGCACATATCTAACCATTATTATAATATCATTTATTTATTTTTTGAACTAATTTTGTCTATGCTTGGAAGATTTAGATATGTCTATGAGTAAGAAGGAGACCAGTAAAGCGCCTGCCATGGAAGCTTCCAGAAGTGGCCACCAATACGAAGATGAACCTAACATTGCAGGATTGATGTATGATGACACAATTAGTTTCCTAGAAAAGGGAGAATATGTACTTAAATGGGACGACGTTTATTCAATGTTCAAGAAATAGACCTTCGCCACAGATGTGAAAGATCAAGACGAACTCAAGATTTTCAAGAACATCGAAAAATATGGAATTCATAAAGTAGAAGCCTGCCCTAAAGTGTTTCCCTACGTCGATGTTGTTTCATGGATCCTCAAACATGTAGACCTGGGAAACAAATACATCTACAATTCTGGGGAGACCATATTGCCTCTTTCTAGCTTGTATACCTAGAAAAGTTTTATCATCTGGAAAAAGGAACCTGGAAGCTAGACAACAAACTTTTAGGGGGATTCAAACATATATCTAAAGACATGTGTCGTATTTAGTACAAGCCAGATAAACAATTTAAGATTGCACCAACAGGTGTCTACCCCATGACTGTACTAAGAAATCCATATCAGTATATGGTGGCCATGCTATTTAGGTTACATGGAGAGCCATATGCCTCCAAATTCTCATTGTCTTATATGCCCCTTATTCACTATTGTGCATACGAGGGATCATCCTTCAATTGGACTGACATTTTTTCAACCAATTTATCAAAGTCTATCACTTCAGTTGTGGAAGCACGACCTAATACTTTTCCAAACTTTCATATGTCCTCATACCTCATRGAAATAATGTGCGTTGCACACCAATTCCAAAAAATGGGTTTGGCATGGMAKCCAATAGACCCAACCATACACATATATTGCAAGATATTATGGGAACACAAATACAACACAAAATATCATAAGATATGTGAGAACTTCCTATCCCAATTATATGAGTTCATCTTCTTCTCGTTATCCCTATGTATGAAAGACAAAGCATTGGTCGTAATYAGRAGGATAGGAGATTGGTACTTTATGGAGCATGGAACATACATCAGGATATACGGGGCCATGAAAGCATCGCATCTACCACCCAAATTTGTCCTGGACAAATTAGTGCTCCAGAAAGTATCCTATCAGACGGTAATCAACGAATTCAAAGGCATACTCTATAGATATAAGAAATCTATATGGCCACCGCTCCCATTATGGATTGGTGCCTACTCATTTAAAAACACCAAGTAGGCCCAAGACAAAGTGGATACACTATTCTCATACCACTTTGGAGAAGAGAGGTTCAAGAGGCATAACCCGAAGAAGATAGTCAAAGAACACTTTAATAATCTTGACATGCCCTGGGAATATACATCAGAAGTATGACCTATGACAAAGTAATTACTATAATATAAGTCAAACCTATTGCAAGGATTTTCGATGAAGAAAAGGCATGAGAGGAGGCCAAGAAGAAAGCTGAAGAAGAAGCAACATCAAAGGCATCTACTGCGACTACATCCATGCAATCAAGATTGGAAGAAGTGAAAGAGCCAGCAATAGAGAAGAAGAGGAGACAGAAAGAAAGAAACATAAGACAAAAAAATATGTGGTGGAGAAGAAAAGAAAAATTGATGAAGCCAAAGATAAAGCTAAGGTTGATGCAATAGTGGAAAAGGTGGAAGTAGAAGAAAAGGAAGTCACTAAATGAGAAGATGAAAAAAAGGCAATCATCGACAGAGCCATAGAAGAACCAAAAACCAAAGCAGATGTTGAACAGAAGGCATCAATAGAAGTTGTAGAAAAATTAGTTGAAGAGTAGCAGAGGAAAGATGCAAAAGAAAGGGACAATGATGCTTCACCAATGGGCACCAATATCCAAGAGATATCGACAACAAGTGTCAGCGAGTATACACAATTTAGTGGGCTAGGTTTGGGACTTTGTACTCCATTTATACCAAGTGAAGTACCCAACCTAAATAATTTCACATGTATAATAAGGCATCAAGAAGGATCATGCAAGAACAAATAACAAAAGTGGCATTCACATGGGGTAATCCATTATCAGTACTCATATAGACCCCAGTAACAAAAAATGTCAATAAAGACCCAGTCGCCATAGCATCTACTAGCACTGCTTTCATGACAGAAAGCAAATATAACGTAAGGAACCTACATCGCCAAAACCTAGAAAATAATGCATGGATCAAGGAGCTAGAGGAACATCTCAGGTGAGTCAATATTGATGAAGGCAGCCTACAAATATTTAAGGCTAGCGTAGAAAACGTCAGGAAATAATTAGAAGAGACCAYCATAGATATGTATSCCCACCTGCACATGTTCCAGGAGATAGAGACCACCATCATGGAACAACATAGCCAAGTTAAAGACAAAAACACCCATTTCAACAATGTCCAGGAAAGCATAGAATATCTTGATAGGTGGATTGTTGAAAATCCATATGCACCAATCGAACTCCCATTCCCCTCGAGTGCAGAAAGGAAATTTGATATCRTTTTGATTCATCTTTACCAGCAAGTCAGGCAAAGAGAAGACACAAAAACAACCATTTCAATGGAAATTTATTCACAATGGCACAAAKCTTCACAAGCTTTACTGAAACAATGCCATCTCCCTCCCCTAGAAGAACTGGGGAAGACTCTTGTCAGATAGCARCTTATAGAGAAAGTATGGYAGAGTACAAGCCACGAGTGGGAAGTAACCGATTCGCCTCCAAGGTGACAATGAAATAGATCAAACAACATCTCATACAACCCACCAAATACCTCACTATGATCCAGGCATTCAAGGATACTCTAGTGAAAGATATGCAGACTCTTAGTTACAATACAACCATGCATAAGATTTCTCTTGAGGAATTAGCATACCACCGGATCATAGCACTTTATGATCAGATAGAGATGTGGACAACATACATCAGGGATAAGAGTTCATAAAAGGACAAAATATAAAATCCAAATTTGATGTCAACTATGTCCTATTTTATATTTTTCCCAACTATTTTCAATTGTGTCTTTAGCCTAACACATGTCAAACAACTACTAAGGAAAATTGAAAATTTGTGTAACTGCTTCTTGAGGAATACAAGAAGTCATCTTAAGAGTTAGTAAATATTTATATAAATAAAGGGAGAATTCCATTTTCAATGGGCTCTTCAAGAATTGTATAAACTCAAGAACTATTTCAAGTATAATGTGTTAATGAATATTCAGAAGCCCTCAGGGCCATCTTTTAAGAGAGAGAATAACTTATGTGTATTATTGTTTGTTGTGAACTATTTCTAGCAGAATGTTTTATATCCATATGGACTGTAAGGACATGCTTTGCTTATATACTTTTCTGGTGCAATCTATGTTTCTCTTACATTTTTTTTATTCTTTCTTTACACTTAATATCCCAAGGACATGAGTTGTTGATGTATGAAGAAATATAATTCAAACTTTTCTGGTTATATATTTGTATGCATGTTTTTCTAACTATGCACCTTCATGAAAACTATCTGATTGTGGTTTTTTGCATAGCTTAGTTTCATTACATCTCATTTAGTTATGAAACATTTCTCCTAGATAGGATAGGATAGAGTAGAAGTAGATTAGATTTTCTTTAATCATTTACATAGTCTTCATATACACCTTTATTTTACATAACCATCCACATTTTCACCTTCATAACCAATAATGGCAGTCAAGCCAGAATGCGGATGGGTCTCCTAAACTAAACGATGCATAGTGTAATTGGGGATTTGTATTGGGGAGTGCCCCTTACTGTTGCTGGGAAATTCTACCCCATCAACATAATTGGTGCTAGAAGGAGGGCCTGGAATTGTATGGCTTACATAAACATGTTGCACATGCACAACCAGTCCTATGAAAAAACCCATGTTCTAACCCTCTTTCCTCATATTAATTCAGAATAGGATGTTAGCTTCAAAGACACAAACCCCACATTCGGAAGTGTTGCTAGCAGCCCCAAAACCCAAACATAAACTTGGTTTCTTGTACCCTACAAAGAGTTCATTGAAACTCACGTATTACATGTTCCTACACCAAATTGCTTGGTAAGCTACCGGAAACCAGAGAACTCCCAAGGAGAGGAGCTACCTGTGCAATACAACCCAATAATCGAACAAATATCCTATTCGACTCTGTATAATATCTTATTGAAAAAAAATTCCAGGAAGTACCCATACCCTTAAATTACATCCCTCGTACCCCTCTCAAATTTTTCGAGTCAAAGCACAACTTTGACAGTGAAAACCTAGAGATTGATTTTGGAAACTTCATGGGCGAACAAGAAGATAGGAGAGTGGTGATTCCACCATGGTTGTCTGAAGGTGCTCTAAATTTGGTAGAACTTTTGCATGAAATTCCTAGAAAACCTGGAAACTCCTTCCAAAATGTGATATAGACAAACCTGGCTCACCAGAGAACCATATTAAAACTTTATTTCTAGCTACTCCTCTCCTTAGTGTTCGACATGAAGATGTGTTTTGTAGGCTTTTCCCTTACACCTTTGCAGGTAGAGCATCCACCTGGTATTTTAATCTACCACCTAATTCCATAACCAATTGGGAGGACTTTGAGAAGGCTTTTATTGGAAAATTTGGAGAATGGAAAACCATCGTTGCCTTGTACAAAGAGTTACGAGCCATAAAAATGGAAAAAAGGGAAACAGTGAAGGACTTCAATCAAAAGTTCATTACAATTCTCACCAAGTTTACTATTGATACGACTCCTTTAAGATCCTTAGCAAACAAATACTACACTTCGACTCTAATTCCCTCTATAGGCATGTTTGTTAAATGGTTTGGTAAGGACACTTTAGCTCAGAATTTTGAAGCTAAAACTGTTGAAAAAGATTTATCCTCTTATAATAGTCACCCATATTATGGAGAAATAAAATAATTTGGAAAGCAATAATTAATTCTAATGAAACCCCCCCGAAAAGGAACCAAAAGATATCAATAGTGTGGTTAAGTTACTTTATAAGTTGTCAAATGAATTTGTTGATATCAAAAAGAATGTTGGAGAAGGGCCCTCAAGACCCATACCTTTCTGTCCATTCTTCAAGAAGAATGACAACCCGCCCAAGCCACCTAAAGTCTCATAACTCGTGCTAAACATAAATACCTTTAGTAGTGACAACTTCTTTTCATACCACCAACATAATCATTCCGAAAAAAAAAAATTTCCCTCAGTGGGTCAACTCCATGACCTCGGTTATCAACTAGCTATTAGATCAACAAATATTGAATGACAAATAGCCTCATGAAGCAGGAAATGAAGAGACCACTGAAGAAACCCCTTAAGAGTCTATTATGTTCTTATGGGATTGGTGTATTGACTTAGATGATGAGAAAATTGAAGAAGTTTTTATAGGAGATACACCATTTATAAAATTTTCCCCTAGAGATTATAATCTACATAGCAAAGGTGTTGTCCCAAGAACTTCTCCTTCTCCAAAAACCAATACCCCCCTCCAGAAAATCATATGTCATGTTCCTGCATTGAAACTAAGAACCCCAACCCTTTCCAGTAGTAAATCTAACATCGTTGTTTCATCCAACAACAAAAAATCTAGTACATCAAGCCCAACTGCAAATAACATTAAGCCTAATACTCGAATAGCCAACGGCAAAGCCAACAATTTACAACCAAATACTTCAACAAACAAACTAGAAATGTGCACTTTAGATTATGGTGTTATTGAAGATATAAGGAAAACTAAATCCAACATTTCTATGTATGATATCTGCAAATTATCACATCAGTGTGATCTCCTTCTCAATACTTTTAATCCCAACAACCCTCAAAAGAATACCATTTTTGCAACTGACAACAGTTCTAAAGATGCAGAAACAAAGGTACCATTTTTGCAACTGACAACAGTTCTAAAGATGTAGAAACAAAGGAAATACATGTAGTTGAAATCAAATCTTCCATCAATGCAACAAGTATAGGTGCATATTCAAACTCCCAGATCCCTCCTTTCTTTCTTACATATGAAATATGTAACTTCAACGTACATAATTGCTCAGTGGATTATGGTGCTTCCTTAACTATCATGCCATATTCAATATGCCAAAGAATAAATGTTGTCCCGCAATTGACCACCACAAGGATCATACAATTAAATAGGTCAGATGGAAAAGTAAGAGGAGAGCTCAAAGATGTACAGATTATAGTAGCCTCTAACCCAAGGGTCCATCAGGTTATTTACATTGTTGTTGTTGACATCCTAGAAAGTTATGGTTTTTTGTTGAGAAAGGATTGATCAGCCAAAATTCAAGGCTATTTCTCTACAGACTGGTCCCACATTTGGCTCCCATACAAACGTAAACATAATCATATTCGTGTAGACAATGAGGCTCACATGAAGTACATGGTAACCAAATTAGAAGGTAAAAATGAACCTATTAGCTTCGCTCATACTATTTTGGGTAATTACTTTCTTGAGACTGAACGGTTGTTATGAAGCACAACCATCTGAAATTCAAATAGACACCCAGTATAAACTCCTTCCATGCAATTAGAATGATAATAATTCTTTTATAGTATTAAAATAATTAGGTTATTTTATGATTAACCCACCTGTATATACTAACATTTGGACTATGTTTTTGATGGCTCCAAATATCAAGATGGAATCGGGGTAGGATGTATCCTTATTGACACACATCAAGGTAAAACACTCATATCATTTCATTTGGAATTTGAATGCACCAATAATACCGCGGAATAGGAAGACTTGGTCCAAGGTTTGAAGAAATCCATCGACCTC
>JASDQU010215595.1:3615-18297 GCA_032191745.1 Picea mariana
GCATCCCTACTAGAAAGTCATCTATAGCGTCCATCGGTATGGAGTGTGTTAATGCCTCCAAGTTTCTTCCCATGCTCCTTAAGGTCCTTTCTGCATCATCACTAGGCCCCGCTTTATCTCTCCCTCGATGATTATGTCATAGAACGTCGATTGGTCTCACTAGTGCTCTATATGCATGTTTAAAAAACATGTGTTAATATTTTGGATCTCACCAAAAAGACAAGTTTTTCTTCATTTCTTATGTATATATAATATATAATCTAAAACAAAATAAAGTTCATCTATGCCTTGAATATTGTCACTAGGAGGAATGATGACATCAATATATATGGAGAGGTTGATTCTGATATATGGATAATCCTCGATAAAGGGTACTTGATGTTCCCACCAAGCACATAGGTCATCATCATAAGGATTAAATAATTTCCCTCCTTCTAGGTGGGCTAACATCTCATTCCATTGCACCATAGCAATCCAGGGTCATAAGTGTCCTCTAACATAAGATTTTGGGCTCATCATTGGCACCCTCTCAAAAACAAAGGTGCAGAGAACGCTGACAAACCCAAAATTATTGTTCTTTCGCAACTTGCAATCAATGAGATAATTTTTCATGCAAGAAAGCATCATAGTTCTCTAGTCAAACATTGTGGGTATTAAGCATTCAATCCCATGCTGCATTTGTGACCGAGAAGCCAAGTGAAAGGAATTAGATCCCAAAATTCACACTATAGTATACAATATCACCTTTAGAATTAGGTTGGTGATGTGCTTGATAGGAACTTGTGAACCCCTTTTCTCTATGCCATCCTCACAATATTAATTTATGTAGTCATTAATAGTCTGATCACCTCCCCCATGGGTTGTGAATTTGGGAAATTCACCTCTACGAGATAAATAAATTATGAAGTAGATTTCTTCAACTATGATGGTCAATGAATTCCCACTGAACATAAATTCCTTTGCGTCTAGATGCCTGTAATCAATGAGGAGATTTAACAATCTCTTTTGAGATCATATTCCACCAAATTAGAAAAAAATACACATGCCGCATTTCCGGAGAGCTTATTTGGAATCATCATCATCATAAAATATGCACGATTAATCTCTTCATGCTCACATTCCATACAATGAACAAACATCCTGCTCAAAATCCAAAATAAAGAAAGTTAATCTTTTATTTTTCAAGTTTATTATGAGCATCTGTGGGTCTCTGTTATGACAGTCATGAATATCCATGACTGGTGTTTCTACCAATCAAGGATATCCACGGGCCACTTTGAGGAAAATTTTGGATGCACAGAGTCTTGAGGATAAAAATAGAGGTATCCCTCAATTTCTCATAAAAATAAAAAATGGATGGATGAAAGTGAAAGCAATGGGTTGAGCACTTACTTGATCCAGACAATTTGTGATTTGGTCACTCCAAGCTCCTGCAATATCCAAGTAAAGTTGGAAAGGTTTTTCCAAATTAGGGTAATTTTGGTTCAAATGGTATAAATGATATGGTAAAATGGTAAAATAGCCTTATTTATATATTTTTTTAGAAATCCATTTTCCATAGTTTCTCATTGTTCCATAAATTTAACTAATTTCAAGCTATATTGTAGTGTTGTGGTTGCCATAACAGGTTAAAGAGATATATTTTGGGTATTTTTGGTCCTTTTATCGATTGAATGAGTCTTTTTCAAGACTCTGGTAAGGTGTTTTTTTCATGTAACTAGAATTTAGAGTAGGTTTTGCATCCCTTCAATGTTTGCATTAGTATTTTCTAACTTCACTTTGTCATAGGGTTGACCCCATTAACTTGCAACATAATCCCATTTTTCTGCTCAAAATGTCGTCTCGTTGATGGTAGAGCCTACCTTCCATGGGTGCCCTAGTTTAGAACATCTTTTGTATTCTGGCATTAATGCTATAGGTTTTTTTAGGCTTGGGAGTCTTATTTAGTCTCACCATTACTTTGCATTGAAGCCACATTTATTCCACTCAATCTTGTTCTAGCTATTACCTATGGGACTCCCCCCATTATTTGTTGGTCACAATAACATTTTTTTCCGACTCTTAAGAGATTATTGTATTCCTTACTGAAATATAGTGTAGGCTCCATATCACTTGGATAATACATTTATTTGTACTGAACACATATTTTCCATAGGGTCAACCCCATTCGTTAGTGACATCATACCTTTCTAGAATCTATAAGGATGTCGCTTATGGATGGTAGAGCTTACCTCTCCATGAGTGTCTTAGTTAGTACCTCACTGGCATTTTTTACACCCATGATGCAATTTCTTCACAGGCTCGGAAGCCCTCTTTAGTCCTACCATTTCTTTGCGTTGAAGCCTCCTGACTTCCTCTCAATATTTTTCTGGCTAACTCACCTACGGGGCTTCCAAACTTTTTTTGAGTTGTGATTTCATTGCATATTAAATTCTTGTTCTTTTAGGCTTAATGTCGGCCCCAACTTGCTTTTGTTGAACCAATTTCTTATGCATTCCTATCAGTTGCTATCCTTTCAATTTGTTCCTTTGTGACTCAAAAACTTAACCCTGGAGGAAGCATTCCCTAAGTGTCCTTATCCCACACATGCTTCCTTGCATTGAGCATAGGTATGTTCCTTGTGCCTTAGAAATAGTTTTCTTTCCTGCGATAATCATTTCCTATACTGTACTATAGCATTATTTTATTCTTTTTCAAGCTTTAATAATATGAAAACTACAAAAAAATAAAAAAACCAAAAAGAGGGGGAAAGCGTCTATCTCTTTTGTTGGAAGCAGTCTTGTCGCCATTGAACAAAGCACAATCTTTGAGTCAATGTCTCAATATTTTGGGTTTAGTATGTCTTTAGGATACTTTTTCTTATTGTTGATCATAATCTCCCCCGATTGGTTATTCTTCCAATCATATGGAGATTTTTTTGATACCTCCTGTATCATAAATGTATCCCAATTTACAATTCATGTTGCGTAAGTCACATAATGTGTTGTGATTTTGTTAAAAGGAAGTTTCATATTGAGTTGGCCATTCTGTAGTAAGTCTATGACCTTTGCAATCAGACTTCTTGAGTCCATCAATTTATTCTCATTATCACAAGTATATCTGTATCTTACTCATGGTAGTATAGAAGGTCTCCATTGATTTCTTTCTAGTGGGTTTGCTCTTATCGACTTTGACACATTTCTATTGGAGTATGACCTAGTGTAGAACCCTGGGCCTATTTACATTATTGATAGGTGACCTTGCACTCAACAGATGAGAAACCATCATTATTAATTGACTAAGTGGTTTCCCTTGTGTTCGACATAAAAAAAAATCATCACACATAGGGATTCATGCGATACCTTGGTTTCCATTTAACCCCATTGGTGGATTCCTCCTCTTTGTCAGTAGTCTTTATTATTGGCTACTATTTAGAGAGTCTTTGTCATTCTCTATTCCATAAGGTGTATGACAGAGTTGTACATCAGTGTGGTCCTTACAATATGTTCATCTAAGTCCTTCCAAATATTTTTCCTTCTGCTACCCCTCGTGCTGGATGATTGAGGATTCCTTAATGCCTTCCTTCCAATGGATCTCTTCCTATCGACTTCAGAACATCTTACTCTGGAATAGGGATCTAGAGTCATATTTGGTACCTTGGGGCTTGCAGTCATCAGTGGCAGATTCCCTTTCTATTGATAGTGGGAATACATCAAATTCCCCCGATCGATAGATTCTACCAGGTGCTCGACATCAACTCATTTATTCACACTTGTTATATTGTACCATGGTACCTTGATGCCCATTATCATTATTGATGGGTCATCTTGCATTTGTTAACAATATACAACAATGATCGGTAATCAAATGGTGTCTCACTGTGTTCAACCCCTACACATCTATTCACATAGTGTAGACTTGTACCACGACGAATCATTTTGAAGAATTCAGGTGAAGTACAAGCATCGTGTTGACGATTAAAATTGTCAATGAAGTTTTTCCCGCAAAGTGTTGCTAAAGCCTATTATTATAAAAAAATAAAAATAATAATAATACTAGTAGGTGGGACCCCCTTGAACTATTGGAGATCAGATTTGTTCATTTTTTATGTTGTGATGATGTGCGACATGACTTACATGGTTGATGAGATCTTGTTGTTATTGGTATGAGTTGAGATTTTGAAGCGTTGATTCTTTATGTTACTACAACCTATGCTATTCATTAATGTCATTTGTTCTTATCGCACTTGCACAACAAACATGTTAGTGAAATTACATGAAAGGGAGTTTTGAGAAAGGAAAAAATACTACAAAGTGCAAAGAAAAGGAATCCAATTCTACATTTTTACTATACTACATGCGAACAATGGGAAGGAAATGAGAAACAATTGAAGAATTTAAAGCTATCCTAAACTATACTACATGCATGAGAAGACTTAACGATTATTGTTAAACTCTATCTAGCAAGTAAATGGACATAAATGTCGATTGGGTTGTATGGATAATACACATTTGGTATGAAATGTTGATGGCGCATTGGCAAGGTAATAGTTCTATTGGTTATGCGAATGGTTGAATTATATGGGACTTGAATTATGTTATGGCATAAGTCTCACTATTGGTTTTTAATATGGTGATGGTTTCGATACATGGTTTGATTAATGGTTGATGAAGAGAGTGTTGGAATGTACTGATGAGATAATGCATTCTAGGTGGAGGCGAAGTTCATTTACTTCACGTAAACTTTAATCCTCCTGTTAGCCACCACCCTAGTCAGGCTATTGTTCGATCTTGCTACTGTGGTTATGCTATGAATTTTTAGCAGGGAGGAACCGCTCGACCAACTCTCGTTTTAAGGAATTCGATTATAGGTATGTCTTTTTTGGCTATTCATGACTCTACTCTAGTTATGAAATTATTAATGGCTCAGGTGTATTGGGTTGTGTTTTCCTAAGTGTTACAACTATGTCAAATTTGGGTTCTTCTTGTAATATTTTTGAGTTAGTATGGGTTATTGGTCTTCCTGGGTGATAGCTCTCTGTTATCGTTGCTAGTTTAGTTGGAGGGTTTTTGTTTAGTCTTGGGTGGATGGCTATCTACATGTATTTGTCACTAAACCCAATCTTTGGATTTTATGGGGTTGGTAATTGAAGGTCTCCTGCGGAACTGTGTTTCGTTCACTTGGGCATTGGTTTTTTCCACCAATAAAGGTCACTAAGTGAGTGTTATGTTCTTAACTCGAACCTGTCTTCACCTTAGTACTTTGTTATTTTAAACGAAGAACATGAGGGTTATACCCTGCGTGCATTAAATACAATTATTGGGCTGAATGGGAGCCTCACCTTTTGTTATGGCCCCCTGTCATGGATTGTTACCTATCCATGAATGAATCATGGCTCTCTCTGTGTGCACACCCTTGGCTTCGAAGTTTCCACCATTACAAGGAGTTGGCTCCATTCCCCTGGTGTTGGCTACAGAGTAGACCCTTAACCCTCCAGTCTGGAGTTTTATAGAGGATACTGCCGTGCATGTCAAGTTGCCACAGGTTATTGTGGTCAATTACTTTTAATACGGGTTCGCCCAGTTGGTCGTATGGCAGTCATGTTGGTTTGGCATTTAGTTACTACTTTTGTGATAATAATGATAAACCCCTCATCTCCAATTGAACTTTCAAAGTACACAGTCACTCTTTTTATGTTAATAACTCAATATTGTTAATGGAGAAGGTCTCTACCCCAATTCGATTTTATGCATGGGTATACGTAGTTGCCACAACTTGATAGGTTGATGGATTTTTTCCAACAATGGTGGATTGTTTGTTGGTACATAGTCACTGGCATTGGCACTAATGATTATTTGGATGATTAGTTGGCGTTGGTTACAAATTCTTAATGTGCTCACACATGTCGCATTGTGTGTATGGTGTTTTTCAAAATGAAATAATGGGCGTGGTAACTATGGTTTTCTTCGGGGCCGAATGACTATTGAACTAGATGACTGTAGAGAGTATATCCACTGCATCCTTATGCTTGTTGATTGTATAATCTTGAGTGTGCACAACATAGTCGATCACGGTATGACTAAATCGAAGCAATATTATATTAAATTGATGGCTCAACATGATATGTTGAGTTATTACCGTGACTGTGTGTTTGTTGTTTTAAGTGGAAATGTTTCATCATGGGGTTTTGTTAGCTGCACAATCTGTGTAGTATGGATAGATTGGTTTTCACACTCAGGGATACCCACAGAGTTTTAAGAATGTTTATTTATTGCAATCAATCACTTGTTAAAGAAGGCATGTTTTTTATGACTGTCGTGTTGGATGGGTGGCCCAACTTTTAAGTCACATTGAATTGTTTTTTTTTTACAGTGGCATAACTACATTGCCTGGGAAAATCACCCTGTGCATAGCTTGTGTCTAAATGGTGGTTGTTGGTTTGTATGATTAATTGTCATTTCAGGCATGGCAATTTGGTCTTGATTATTTGGTTACTTCCTATACATGTTTAATGAATATCATTGCATTTAAATGATAGGCCTGTTTGCAGTGATAGTGACTTCATTGTTAATTTGAAAACACGACTTTTGAAGTATTATTATGGATTGAAGAAATGCATGGGAAGTGTTTGATTTTGAGAGTTTACATATTGGAAATGGCTACTGTTTGGAAATTGTTATAAGATGCAAACAAGGGAAAAAAATCCTTCTTACAAATTGTGTGGGATGCCTACTATCTTGTGATGGAATTGTGTTGGATATTTGATTATGAACAGTGAACTAGTTAAATGCACAAAAAATATTATTTGGTCAAATGATTGATGGTTGATGCATCTCCTTTTGCAGAATGTTTTATGGATCACTGGATTAATTTCATGAACAATAATCATTCTTCTTCCCTTCCATTATTTCACTTTCTGCTAATTACAAATCCCGTCACCTCCCATATTCATTTTTTCACTCCCTGTTCTGAGATTGATTACAGTCAAGACAATTTTTGTGTTAAAGAAGATGAAGGTGGCAGTGTCTTGTGTGGATTGTAGTGAGGTTTTACTAGTTTTCTTTACAGTTGATTGTTGTTGTCATTGATAAGTGACCATGTATTTCCCCCCTCATTATATCATATTTTCACTCAATACAACCCCCTCACATATCCCATAACTCTTTTTCACTCCCTGCTCATTGATTAGCAATGAAACAATTTGTATGGATTGGATTGCATGAGTCTGATACATTGTTGAGCCAAATCTATTTCATATTTTTAAAGAGTTGTCATGTATGGTTATTTAAAATACTATTTGCTAATCGATCACGCATGCAAGATGAGTTTTTTTAGTCGAGGTAGCCATGGCCAAGGAAACAGAGGTAGAGATAATTGGAACCAAGGCCCAAGAAGGCCTAGGTTCTCCATACATTTTGGTGTTGATTCACAAGAGCGTGGCCAATTGTTTCATGTTGGATTCTTAAATTGAATTGGGAAGGGAATAGTCCAAACTAGGCTTGAAAGGCCTCCTTTCCAAGCCCCACAGTCACTCGGTATCCCTTTACCTCCTCATGTATCATTACAGCCTAAGGTCCCTGAAAATGATGGATGGAAAGAGATTGTCCACTTGACAATCTCCCAACATCATGGCTGGTCCAACCTGTCTTTGCCTCCTCCTCTGCTAGTTAACCCCATTTCCCAAGCTGCCCCTGATCACTCACCAGTGCAATCCTCCCATGCTAGCAAGAGATTGAAAACTGAGGCCCACCATGCCCTTGATAAAGGAAAATCCACTGTTGCCCCCTCCTCACCCTCTAATGGCTCTGACAAGTGCGTGTCTTCCCGAATGCATTTGAGGGATGACTGTTCCCACATGATTAGTGAAATTAGGCCTAAAGGCTCTGCAAAGCCAAAGGAAAATTCAGGGAAATCAAGAGGTGACAACAACAATCAAGGAAGGGTTGCATCACAGACTCAAAAATATGTTTTTTGATTTTTTATTATATCTATTGTTTTATGATAGTTGACTTCAAGGATCTTTGTACAACATGTCTATTTTGGATATATGAGTATTATTTTTGAAATAATTTCAAATTTCATGAGTTTTAGTTTCCCAAAAGTGAAGATGTTGATGGGAGGCACAAGGAGGCGTGTTTTTCTTAACTAATGGTTATGTTATGATTGTTATGATTTTTATGAACTAAAGGGAGTCACAAGGGGTCCCACCTACTAGTTATTATTTAATTATGACACTTATTATAATTATTACTCTTCCCCCTAACTAAAGTTAGTTGAGTCTTTTAATTAACTTAACTAATGAATTGGTTCAACTTCTTTAACCAATTCTAATTTGTTAAAAGCAAAAGGAAAGGGAAGAACAAGGGGAGGATAGAAGCAGAAGCATGCTAAGGTTTTCTCTTTGAGTTTATGTTGAGATAGTTCAGGTTTCATTCATTCATATATTCATCACGGCCTAATTCTCTTTTATGACAATAGGGTCTTATTGTAGAAAACAATATTCAGGGCTGAATCAAATCATTCAGACACTTGTTTTTCAGAGGTGTTGATCTATCTTTGGTAGTCTGTGTAGACTTGTTTGTTTGTGAATTAATTTTCATGATTGATAAAGGATATTGTGGAGAGTCGAGTGGGCAACAATTTGTGGCAAGCTGATCCAACTTTTAGAGTTCAGTTTTGGTTTTCTGTCAGAGGTCCTTTTGTATGTTCCATCTGGGATGTCTAAGTTTGACTTTGGTCCAAGATTTCTGTATGAGATTTTGTAAAGAAAATGACTCTTTCGTGAATCGGAATGAAATAAAGGATTTCTTTATGTCTCATCTGTCTTGATTATCATCTTGGTGTCTTTACTTTTGTTCTTACATTTATTTCAACAACTGTTATATTCAGAAAATTACATAAAAAGTGAATTTCCAACAAGCTTTTTGTTGATAAAATACTAGCCTAAGCACTCGTAATAAATACTTGTGAGTTAGGATGTTATTTTTGTTGGCTATAAACATAGGGTGATATTCCTGTCTACTTTAATTTAGTCAAGTAAAGTCTGAAAATGATTGAGTAAGATCAATGCATATGTTTTCCTCAACACATCGCATATTTTGTGCTCATACCCGACATATATTTTACCACCCCACAGACATTGGTACTTACATTTGATTAGTTTGTTCACTCCATATGATTCGTCGTGGCCATGCTTTCTACTTTATATGTATCATATGGATCCACTGTGTATTTTTCATGTCCATGAACATTAGTCATACTTTCATATATATTCCATGGATCCAAAATGTACTTGAGATGGTGACCATGCTCACATCACTCCTAAGAATGGGTATGCCCAACTTGGGAAGATAATACTCTTACTTGATCTCTATTGACTTATGTTCTTGGACCAGGTGTTCAAGAACCTTCTTTTGGATCTACTTCAATGCATCCTTGCATCTCAAAGTTATAATGCATTTCGGCCATCATTTTCCCTTCTCACCTCACACATTAGGGGGAATCTTTAATACCACAATTTTCCACGCCATTTGGATTGTGAGATGGATTAGTCCTTGTCCCTGAATTGCAAGTTTAAATCCCCACTTTCCTCATCAAAGCCACTTAAAAATAATTTTTTTTCTTATATATGTGGGTCACCTTGGTGCAACATGTGGACATACACCCCTTGCTAGTTTACAACCTACAAATTCTCTAAAAATATATGAAAAATAAAATAATTTCACATTTTTGGGTGGGAATTTCGGTTGGGCTCATTTCCCAGCCTCCCTAGGTCTGTACCAAATGGAATTAAACCTCCTCAACTTATTTAGGATGGTATAAAATCACCTTTGGGGGCATGGATGAGAAAGGACAACCTATGTGCAAAGTTATGTTGAAAAAACTACAAGTCTCCCTATTCCCCTTCTTCCTCTGAGTAGCATCCCTTTGACCAGGAACCCTTGTTCCAAAATTCCTTCCTTTTCATTCTATGACCATAAGGTGTGTTCCTATCCTTATTGGGTCATTCAAAGAAGGGAAATTTTGTTGAGTGATGCTTGAAGGACCTTTTGGAGGAACTTGGGCAGTTGGCTTTGAGGCAGTGCCGATAGTTAGAGTTAGGTTGTAACCACCTCTTTTATCCTTTATAATAAATAGTTATATTTTCCACAAACTTGTGTAGTATTGATTCAATTTGTTTATGTATGTCAAATTATTATTCATATTTGAATCTATCTATCAGTTACTTGTATGATTTTATGCTATAACTACCTTGTTGCAACACTTTCTTGATCTTCTTTTGCAAGTTAACTCAATCATGAGTCAAGAGCGGTACCAGGCTGAAGAGTGGGGAATGAAACCAAACGTAAGGATACAAGGTGTGATATTTTATTCCCTCTATGATAAAGTATTTATTTCATTGAAATTCTTGTGTGTGGGTTAGGGTTTTGAATTTTACTAGTAAATCTCTATTGTGACATGATCCAATGTTGATCTGGACTATTTTCGGCATGAAATGAGAGCATAGATATAACACAAAAATATAAATATATATTGCAAGAGAGAAAAAAATATAATAGATATATATCATATATTTAACAAGAGGCGCATATATACAGTAATACGCAATTTATATTAATGAGCGAAATGTACAAAATTGTAGAAATACAGAGTGAAAGACTCGCTAGAATGGTGGAATATTATCTCTGAGAAGAGATGTGACAACTACTCACATTCAAAAAAATATAATTGTTACAATGAGGCTCCAAAGTCCTTTTTAACATAACAAAAACCCAAAACCCTAACCCCGGAAGATGAAAGGCCAACAGTTTTTTGGACCCCATTTTGGGTAGTTTGGTGAATCAACTTCCCAGGGGCGTAAATTTGGAATGTGATCTCCATTTGGGGCGCATGATATCTCGTTGGAAAGGTATCGAAAAGGAGATTCATTTTTTGGGATCAATCAGGGCCTTCAACTATAATTGAGGTGCCTGATTGTGAAAAATCATCGTTTAGGGCCTCAAAATGGCCCCAGAAGTTTAGTAACTGAAAAACTGCTAAAAATAGTAAGTTGCCCACAAACTGTTTTGAGATAGTTGGAATAGGTGGGTGGCCACTGAAATCCACATGGATCAATCCTCCCTCCTTAGGAAGAAATGGTATCCATTGTTTTTAGTTCCTGGGGGAGAGGGGAAAGCGCTTGCTAAATATGAACCTTAGTGAGTTGCTTACCTTGCTAGAGAAGTTGCACTGCTTGGTTTGTGGGAGGTTGTTGAGATCCTAATGAGATGACTGTGTGCAGAAGGAATATTTGTGATTTGATTCAATATTTACGATCTTATTCTGCTGGATGGAAGGTGCTTGGACTGAGGCTGCAATGGTTGTAGTGTCCTTCTCTTCACCTTTTGAACAGATTATGAAGAAGCTGAATTTTGTAGTATGCGATACTACCTTGCTACACTATTTACATGGGAAAGTAGTTGGAACTGCCTATGGTATCCTATAGATATGACCCCCCAAAGTAAAAATGACACTATGGGGTCAAGTCTCATAAATAACATGGTGCTTCCACATATATGGCTAGCCCAAAAGAACATCACAGACATCCAACGAGGAAACATCACATGATACCTAATCCTTGAAGGGATGAATGTTGTATGCCAATAGGCACTACTGGATGACACAAAGATCACGTCCTTGGTAAAGCCAATCGTTGTTGTATGGCTTCGGGTGTGGTTTTTTTGACAATCCAAACTATTCGACGACCTTTTATGAGTTGAGGTTCTTCTGGCTTCCACTATCAACAATGAAATGTAACGGGGTCCCCTTCAACCACATCTGTGAATGAAAGAGCTACTTCACCTATTCAAGATTTTCTAGTTCTTTTGGTCGAATTTTTGTGGTCGTGACAACAGTAGTAGGGTCTGTGCCAATGGTATTTATTCTCCCATTATTTTCTGAATCAGGTTCAAAATTCAGGTTCGACTCCTTTTCTTTGATCTCAACCACCAATGATTGTTTTGAGTGACATTAATTAGTGTTTTTCTAGGTGATTTTGTGGAAATAACACCACTTTCGAGTGTCCTTCTTCATCTTCCCTTGTTTTAGAATATAAGTGGATATTCTCATTTTACCATTGACAATACCCTTTTCACCCAACCATAGACCGAAGCCACCCTCTTAGCACCTTAACCTTGACAAAGAATCACTCCAGAAGCAAACCCTAGGCTAGATAGCCAAACAAAGGGTAGAGCACCTTTCCCCAAGGATAGCACACCAATAAGAGTTGATCAGATAGTCCAAACCCTAGCAAAGATATAGTCCAAGTGTAACTACTAGCTGCAGCAACTGCAACGACAACTCTCCTCCAAACCTGCGCAGAAACTAGGCAACTGCAGTGCGCACAAGTGATGCTCTGCAATTCTGAGACTTCCTACCAGAATGAGAACTAGCCTCTTGTATTTCTACTAATTCTGGCTAACTGCTTAGGCCGAATTCTCATTTTGGGTATCTGTCTGTTTAGTATATATTATTATTTATGGCTAACTTCTTCTCTTGGAGGCTAATAACCTAATATAAATGATCTTCTTGAGCCAACAAGTCTTCTAGGGTTATTAGCCAACTCATTAGGGTTTCTTCTTTCTTCCCAGAGTATTCTATCCTCATCAGGTTTACACATGGAGATAAATACCTCTCTCATCTACCATAATATCAACACTCCCTCCTAGCTAGGGAGGTATTACAGGTAATGGTCTTGAGCACAAAAACATACCATTCACCCGGTAGCATCAACATCATGACTAGATCATGAGCACCATCATCACCATCAGTGTCATCAGTTGCATCATTTCTTGAAACCATACTCTATTTGAGTAATCAAACATGATGCTCAATCCACAGAGTGATACAAGAGACATTCTTCTAATCTAGAAGAGTAAATTCTCTGAACCATTTTCCATCTGGGAAATCTCTATCCTTTGATTATCCATCTAACTGATAATCATTTCCAATATTGTTGATAGTCTTCAAGGCAATCAAAACAAAATAGAACACAAATGTGTCTATCCATAGTAGTACATAACTACAATCTAGTGGTACACTACTGCACCAAGTAACACATAAGTACTTGATCATCAATGTATAGTCACGAACAGTGGAACAAATCCACCATAATAGTATACATCTACTGTCATACAGTCTTCAAAAAAATAATCTGATATCAACCTGCACAGAAACAATGTTATGATATAAACTGAATCATCTGGGCCAATCTTTCACTCACATCTGTGAGATCTGAAAAAATATCTGCCTTAGAGTAGAAAAATGAGATATCTGGACTATTCTTCTCAAGCAAGGAAGAATAATTGTCCTGTCTTATGAATTTGGACCATTCCCCACCCTAGGACATTCTTCCTACACTAATCAAAGTGCACCCTGGAGAGAATGTATAAACCTTAAGGAATTCTTGTCCCTGATTCCTGAGCCTAGACCATTCCCCACCTTGGGCCATTCCTACTAAACTAATCAAAGTGCACCCTGGAGAGAATGTATAAACCCTAAGGAATGACTATCTAGACCATTTACCCTATTAACCATAAGAGGAAAAGACTATCCTGTATCAACCTCCAAAACAGACCATTCCTCATGTTAACCACAATGAGAAATCATTCTCCGACAAAGAGGGCCAGTCTTCTTGAGTAACCCTCAAGAAGAGACACTACCCTAGACAACTCCCCATATTAACCACAATGGGAAGTCGTTGTCTATTATACATTAGCAATCTGGACCATTTCCCATGTTAACCACAATGGGAAATCGTTGTCCGTCAGAAATCTCAATCCACTTTTCGAACTGGAAAGGAAACTACTCANCATATCAGTGCTCCCTCCCAACCTGGGAGTCATCTCTTCCTTTTTCAATAAGGAATTCATTTCCATGAGCTCCAACTTGAGTACACAAACTCTTTCATTTTGGATAGAAGCTTTATCAAAATGTCTACTTATCTACTCATCTATGGAGATATGTAATGGAGAACCTCTTTCTCCTTTTTGAACTTCATCACAGATAATGTAATGCTTGATTTCAAATGTACTTCATTCTAGAGCATTAGTTTTCTCTGAAGGCTTCATGTAGCTCTGATCAATAAAGTATATCATTGTTGGAACACTGGAATATATCCATGTGGCACTTCTTCTGTCATCATGAGATATGATCTACTGAGTAATCATCTTGATACAATACAAAGAATCTTCACCACACTTCTATTGTGCATTGGAGGTTCTTCACCAAGTTATCTACTTCCATCTGTATACAAGGGTCTCTTTCTGGTATGCCTCAAAGTCTTGAGGTTTCTATTCATATGTTCTTTGTTCAATTTCTCTGGAGAATAGTCTTTGCATTCATCTTGATGTAGCACTCCAACCCATGGATGATATAATGACTCATGTAGAGGTATGTTTGGTTTACCAGAACAAGCAATCATAGTCTTCTCCCTCCATCTAGAAGAACCCCTAGTTCTGGATCTTGCAATGATTTCATTCATAAGTCTTCCGTACACTGTTCTTCGTCACAACTTTTAGTTCTGATTGATTGATTTCCTATTAGGCTGGTAATCTTGTGAATCTCAATACAATCACTGGTTGTTCAAGATTCTCTTCTTCCTTGGAATCTTCATGTTCTTCCTCATGTTTTTCTTTAGCTTTTGGGTCCATGGAGTTTCTTATA
>JASDQU010215596.1:2240-18060 GCA_032191745.1 Picea mariana
TTTTTATAATTCACTGTCTATGTGGGAAAGAGAAGATATAAACTCTTCGGTTTGGCTTAAGAGAGTTACTTCATTTTTTGGCTCGCCATCTTTAGTAGAGACAGGGGTTTCGGGAGATTCTAGTCGATCCTTCGGAGGTCAAGAACCCTTACTTACCTCTCAGACTGTCCTCTCGGAATTGGAGCCAGTGACTCTCACTGACAATCTGGTTTTGCCTATTGACAAGAATACACCCCATAGTCCTCCTCTGGAACCTTCCATTCCTTCTATGGCCACTTGTATCCCGAGGAACAATCAATAATTGACAGGTCTTCCTTCCTCTCCACCTAGCTATAGAGAACCAGAAGATGAGGAGTCAACACTCTATGCAGTACTTGACACACTGATCCCTTTCATCTGAGGTAATAATGCAACTGTACAATTACCAGTTTATCTTGGTAAATTGGTAACTGACCATGTGGCCGGAAAAGGAGAGGCAAACTGCTCGAGATCCACTGTTGTAGAGGCCAGAAAATAATTTGCTTGGTCCAGGGGTTTGGGAATCGAAATCTCACCGGTTAAAACCAGAAGTGCCCGGAAGAAAGCTACTGTAGAGATGTCACAAATTCAAGTCTCACATACGTCCACCGAAGGTGGGGCCCTTAGAGCATTGAAGGCCCTTGCTATGTCTAAATAATGTTATTACTCTCACTTAATTTAAGGGGAACGAGAGGCACCCTGAAATTAGCCTCGGTTCGAAGTGTTCTGGAAAAAACTAGACCAAACATTGTTTTCTTATAGGAGACCTTGGTACACTCTAAAAAAGCTCGTTCTTTCTTTCACACACTTAGACCAAAGTGGTTATGCTGTGCGGTGAATTCTGTTGGTGCTTCTGGCGGATTATTGGTTTCTTGGGATCCAAATTATTTTGATCTGGTTCCATTTCTTACGTGTGGTGGGATTTTATTGACATGATTTTTTTTGAAAGCAAAAGACAAATTATGCTCCTTAATGTCTATGGGCCATGTGTGGAACGCAAACAATTCTGGGAAAGGATGGAATCTTTAGGCTTATTGACCCTAATTTTTTTTATACTTGCAGGGGATCTAAATTTGACTCTATCTTCAGGCGAAATTTGGGGCGGTGCATCTTCTTTGGGGACGTTGGCAAGTTTTTTCAATAATTACTTTCATAAAAACAAGCTCATTGACATTGTTCCTAGAAAAGTGGTGCCTACATGGCATAATGTTCGAGCGGGAGAAGATATCATTGCAAAAAGACTTGAGATATATTTCCTTTCCGAATATTTATTGGCTTCTGTGGGTATCTACAGAGCATGGGTAGAGTTGCCTTTCATCTCTGACCACGCTATGATATTACTTCAGTTGGATTTATCACCGCATTTTTAGGTTTTTCCGTTCAAATTTAATCCTTTGTGGATTAAAGAACGTCTTATGATGCAGGACATGCATTTAAAATCGGTTCTAATCAAGTTGAGCTCATATGAAATCTTTAAATGTAAGAACTTGGAAGAAGTGTGAAATTTTTGTCTTGAATAATCCTTGTGTCCTACCTAATTGTATAAATTTCCTTGAGAAAAATATTATATTGTCAACTCTTATTTGAAAAACCTTGTACATGTTCCATAGTTAACTCGAGGTATATTCTTTATACTAAATGACTAATGCCCAATAAATATACCACAACTCAAACTTTGATTGGCAAAGGATATAAAATAATAAACAAGCTATAAATTTTTTGGGATTAAGGTTATATAAGGTTATATACCATCGACGTTTCAGTTAAAAATAAATGAGCAGCCATTTAAGAAAGCCCGACAGAAATTTGATAATAATTAACTAAATTGATGTGTAGCATAAAATGGCTATACCCATTATTGGTCGTTCACAAAGAATAGGATCAGAAGAAAACCAATCTGAAAATGCCAAGATATTAAAGGCTCATAGTTGTGGAGACCAGGTTAATAAAAAAGGGAAAAGACACATCTAGTTCGCCTATTGACTCGCTAGACAGTAATTGCTCTGGTATTAGTGGGTCAGTTAAAAAGACATGTTGTAGATTTTTCTAGCATATTAAGGTTAGTGGATCAATTTTAAATACATGTTGCAGATTATTGTGGCATGCTAATTAATCATTGGAAATCATGAGTTTGGAAATGGCATGGTCCAAAGGTATAATTCTAAGTTAACCTACATTGAATGAATAAAAAAAATCAAAGACTTACCTCTTAAATCCACTATTTTTTCTTGCTCTAATGCTTGAAGCAGACCTTTAGTGCCCACTTCCTTCCATATGAATGGATCATCTCCAACTCCCTGTAGACTGTTAATGAAAATAATCAGTCTGATACAAAATTTTAAAAATGGTAAGAAAAAAAGGACGGACCAAGGAAAGGCGCTTAGATAATCAGGAAAAATACTTAGAACCTGTATAGTACAAAAAAAATTATGAAAATAACTTCAACAGAAGAGTGACTTTTCCACTCAATGAATCACAAAAGGAAACCCATTATTGAATGTTGACTTTGTGCCATTTTTATGGATATAAAAATCCCATAAACAAAAGAAAATAATTTCGTCTAAGAACAATTTGTTATCTTCACACACGTCAATCCATCAATAATTCTCTGTACAATTACATGATAATTTTTGACATTAATGAATGAATGATTCTAAAACCAATATTAAATCATGTGCTACATGTTTAAAGGGCTCCTCGTATAATTGGATTCTTCCTAAATGTTTGTTTTCTAATTTTAATATTGTGGCAACATTCTTAGATTTGTCATAAACATTGATTTTGGATTATAGAATACTTCTATGTATAATTTATATGTTTTAATGAGAAAAATATGCTCATCTGAACTGTGAAAGAAGAGGCACTAAATGCATGTCATTCATTTACATAAATTTCAGGAAGTAGTAATTTGGGTCATATTAGTTTTCAGAGAATTACCTGCTCTCTCTTGATGGATCCTTGAAGGTCGCGTCTATAAGGTCCTTAGTGGAGACTATCTTCCTTGTGGAGGAAAAGATAACTAATTTTGTTAGAAGATTGACCACCATAGGATGATGCTTTCTCTTCTCTTATATCTGTCAAATTCCACAGTTGATATTAAAAGCATTACAACCAATAGCACAATATTGGTATGTGGAAATTGTTTTCCTAGCAAACAAAAGCTTTCCAAGCTTACTATTAGGAAAAACAATCCCAATAGAAAGAACAATTTTTTTTTGTCTCTTTGCCTTACTGTGGCGTAGGAAAACGAGACCCTTTCGAGTTAATGACAAATTCAACCATCTACAGGTAAATAATTGCACTCCTCTAGAATTGCGAATGAATTCATGCAGTTAAAAAAAGGTGAGAGACATTCAATTGAGAATACACATCTAATCAAGAAAGATATATGAATCTAAGTACCTCTTCAAACTTGCAAGCCTCCATCGTTTCTAGTCAATAACTAAAACCCTCTTAATCAAGAATTTTCTCAATCAAACCCAAAGACTAGGGGCCAATTAAGCGTATTTATCAGATAGAGATAAAAAAGCAAGCAAGCAAAGCTATATCCATTCCTCCATTTTAGGTCATGACATAGAATACCCATTCCATATAAATACAAAATAACTGTCAAAACAAGAGAAAATAAAATAGGACCCGCAAACCCTAACAAGTAAAAAACTCACTCGCCGTGAAGTAGCACTAACACAAACATAATGATCCAATAGAAAACAAAGTGCTCCCGGACCTTTCATCATGAATCAAATGTGAAGTTGAGAAGAAGAATTCCCTTGGCCCGAAATGGAATGTTTGCACATAAAAAAGGTTGAAAGAGCCCCTTCGATAATGGAAATTCCAACAGGGGCGTAAAGGAAGTGTGCGAGGATGCACCATGCTTCCTTTGAGAAAGTGATATTCCTTTGAACAATCCTAAGAAATCCATGTCGTTGGGGGATGACCATGCCAAACAATTGAATGAAGTGTACATGTATCAAGTCCAACCATTCTGCTGGAAAAGAAATATATCTGAGAGTAGCAATCGTGAGGGGATGTTCCCCTCAGGATTTTGTCATTTGTCCATGGAATATAGAAACATGCCACATGTCTGTTCACCATGTAATCCACATGTCATTTGACGGTAAGGCAGTTTGTCTACAATATTTATTGTTCCTTGTCTACAACTTTGATGACCATCGACAAGAGGCAGTCGTGAAGGGAAAGCATGGTTGTGATCATAATCATGTTCACCATGTTCACCATGTGTCATTTGATGGCAAGGCAGTCTATCTGCAATATTTATTGTTCCTTATCTACACCTTTGACAATCATTGGCAAGAGGTGGTTGCGAAGGGAAAACAGGACTCCGATCATAACCATGTTTGCCATGTAATCCATATGTCATTTGATGGTAAGGAAGTCTATCTACAATATTTATTGTTCCTTATCTACACCTTTGATGACCATTGACAAAAGGTGGCCACGAAGGGAAAACATGGCTTCGATCATGATTATGCGGGAAGATCCCACTAGTTTCCAAGCAATGGTTCATACATGTTTTCCCATCGAAAGCAACAGCAAGGCCACCCAGTCTCAGTTGAAGCCATAGCCAAAGCGACCCGACTGAATCAACAAAAATAATACATCGTCCTCCTTGGTCACGCTCGATTATTCATCCGTAGGGCTCTCGATTTCCATAAACGATGTATTTGACACTTTTCCTAATTTCCTGAATCTAGTAGCCTTCTGCAACAATTTAGCAGATAAATTATTGTAAACCAGTGGGGAAGAATTTAAGGGAAGAATTTAAGGGGATTCAATACAGACGAAATCACAGGCATCATAGAAGATGGCGCTGCAAATTTGAACATTTGGGGTCGAGGAATTGTTGAGTTCACATCATTTTAAGTGAGTATTTCTTGGAGAACATTTCCAGGGACTCTCTTCAGCTCCTTCTCCGTGTGATACCAAAATTATTGTGGATTCCAAGCAAAAGAAGCATTGGATTTTGAGAAAGAAAAATGGCAGTAAAAGCAGTGGTTTCTCCTCTGGTGGTTTCTAATACCTTCATTGAAGTAACCTTTTTAGATCCAGTGGTGAATCAGGTAAGTGGGTTTTTTTTTGGAGCCCATGGAATTCCTTGCTACTTTTTTTAATCAGTTTGGGAATACTTGTTTGCATTATATTGTACTTGTAAGATTTAGTTAGTATGTTGGAATTGTTATTGTTTGAATCTTTTTTTTTTTTTTTTCATAGAGAAAAAAGTTAATCAAATCAGTGACTCCATTTTTCTTAGTTCTTCAACGTCGCTGTTATCGAGAGTACCTATTGAGGGAACGACCCAATAACCCAGTGACTAACCAAGTAACTGGGTCACCAAATCAATGGATGAGCTCATGATTTCTTCCATCATATTGCCTTGCCTTGCAGGGTCAAAACAACTGCAGCGACGAGGTGGTTAAAGAGAGTGATTCTTGGTTATTGTGGAACATTTCAATCATGATATGATTTATCGACATTCATAAAGATAGTTTGGAGCTTCTTGACATGTTGTTATTTTTTTGTTACATTAAACAACTTCACTTCTTGAAACCTAGAAATACTAGGTCGACCAACCATGACAAGCATCATCTCTATAGTTGTTAAAATATGCATCGCAAACACCAAATACAATTCAAAACCTTTAAACATAATAATTTACTAAACTATGGTTCCATAGTATTTTTTTTTCAAATAGAAAAAAAATCTTATATTAGAAATATAATGATAACTTTACATTATTATTCCATAAGGAAAATTATATTTGCTATCTATAATCATAACTTAACCTCCCCAAAACACTATCTAAACCATAAAGACTTTACAAAACAAAAACCATCCTGTAATAATCCTTATACAAAACCATGATCACCATTCAAACTCAAACCAGATTTATACTGAAGTCAATCTCTCAAAAGTTTCTACATGATATGTAGTATTTTATTTTAACTATTCCAATCATATTGATATATCAACCACTTCTACATGATATGTAGTATTTTATTTTAACTATTCTAATCATATTGATATATCAACCACTTCATAAACAATGACGCGCTTAGCTTCCTTTTCTCGAAATCATTTTAAATTAGATGCCATGTTTTATGTAATGAAATATGTTCATTATGATTTATTTATAGAAATTAAATAACTTAGTCCAATCTTTTCATTATTTTAAATGTTAAATATATAAATGCTTCAAATTTCATTTCAAAGTCACAAATTTTCATAAAATTACTCAATTTTAATGGATTTTATGAATATAAGGAGTATAATATGTTTCTTTTTAAAAGAATAAAAAAAATTTAACAACTTATTATATAATTATCTATTAATTTATTAATATTAATCTTTGTAGCACCATATAAAAGTATAATATACATATTTTTAATCAAACCATTTTTAAAAACTACTTAAACTACTTATTTTCTATCATGGTATAAAAGGAACTTAAAATAAAAAAAATATTATTATATTCGCATGTGATTATTTAGTTTTTACTTTTAAAACAAAACAATAACATAGTCTATTGTGAAAGCAATGTTTCCTGCTCATGTGAGAACAAGTCTTGTTATAAAGGGAGGATTTGTTAGCAGTTTCCTGTTATTGTTAGAGTCTCTTTAATGGTTGGAGGTTTTAATATAGTCATTAAAAACTCTCTGTCTTTTCCATACTATTATTGGTAACTAAACCATTTCTCTTGGGTTTAAAGGTCTCTCTCCTTTGTCTTTTTGCTGGGGCTTTGTTTAGTGCATCACAGGTGGAATTTTTCCTTTATTATTTATCAGTCTTAACTTATTAGCATTCTCCCTTGGGATTTGGCATGTTATTAGCCCTTGATTTATGCATATCAATTTAAGCGGTATCCAAGTGAAAGCTAGATGGCTCATTGACGGTTGGAAAATATTAATGTGGAGATTAATGCATTAATGAATGAGTCAGTAGAAGGTTTTTGGCAGGCATAAGAAGTTAATACTAACCTTTCTACTACGGGGGTACTTTCGGGTATTCAGTCCATAGGAATCTGTTCTCATGGTGTGTAGTCTGGTTCACAGGAAAATGATTTAAGTACTAAACATGGTTTAGCACCCTCCTTAGATACCTACTTACATGCTCTGTAGGAGGATTCTCTAGGGGGACATAACCAGTTTCCGGAGAACTGTTCTCTAAAAGACAATAGAGGGAATGAAACTACTGTTCCTCGACTAAAGAATCCTAGTCCTACGATTGCTCGTAAAGGTAGAAGACAGTGGGTTGCAAATAATATCGTTAAAAGGATGGTCTTAGGCTTGTACATTGGGCTGCAGGACACTTGTAGGATGGCACTATGTGGTTTAGTGGGGAGATTTTCTTATAGTAGTATGTGTGAGGATAAATTTACTGTCTGGTTAGAGAGGGCATGGTGTTCGATCTTAGGATATGTTCCAGAGGTTTTTTATTTAACGAAGGGCTGGATGGGTTTCCTGTCTAACTATCTTGAAGACGTTGCAACACTGCTAGGTTCAAAATGGGTTAATGGAGCTAGTAGTTTAATGTTAAAGAGATGGAGGGTTCCTTTCAACCCGGAAACTGAATATTTCTCTTTAAGACATATCTGGGTTCTGCTATCGGGTCTTCCTCTATATATGTGGAATGAAGGGGCACTGGCAGCCATTGGAGACATCCTCGGTAAATTCATTGTGATTGATAGAGTAAATCTCACGGTGACAACGAGAAAGGTTGGAAGGGTACTGGTAGAAATGGATGTGCATCTGGGGTTTCCAGAGACACTTGAGATTGAGTGGAGAGKAAGACGTATTCTTCAAAGAATTGATTACCTTGGTATCCCRTTCAGGTGCAATTACTRCAAAAGTACCACACATCTGCAACGTGATTGTAAAGGTATTGGTGATGGAGTTTATTCTCAWGAAGGGTCTGATTTTAATTATAGTCAACCYGACTCCTCTATGGAARYRGGTTTCTATGGCTTTGAAGATGTTCAACAGGACCRGATCRATCCCAACAACTTGRAGAACATTTCCACTRTTATCGGTAAGATTCAAGCACATTGCCYAGTTTTTTATAATTCACTGTCTATGTGGGAAAGAGAAGATATAAACTCTTCGGTTTGGCTTAAGAGAGTTACTTCATTTTCTGGCTCGCCATATTTAGTAGAGATAGGGGTTTCGAGAGATTCTAGTCGATCCTCCGAAGGTCAAGAACCCTTACTTACCTCTCAGACTGTCCTCCCAGAATTGGAGCCAGTGACTCTCACTAACAATCCGGTTTTGCCTATTGACAAGAATACACCCCATAGTCCTCCTCTGGAACCTTCCATTCCTTCTATGGCCACTTGTATCCCGAGGAACAATCAACAATTAACAGGTCTTCCTTCCTCTCCGCCTGGCTATAGAGAACCAGAAGATGAGGAGTCAACACTCTCTGCAGTACTTGACACACTGATCCCTTTCATCTGAGGTAATGATGCAACTGTACAATTACCAGTTTATCTTGCTAAATCGGTAACTGACCATGTGGCCGGAAAAGGAGAGGCAAAATGCTTGAGATCCACTGTTGTAGAGGCCAGAAAATAATTTGCTTGGTCCAGGGGTTTGGGAATCGAAATCTCACTGGTTAAAACCAGAAGTGGCCGAAAAGAAGCTACTATAGAGCTGTCACAAATTCAAGTCTCACATACGTCCACCGAAGGTGGGGCCCTTAGAGCATTGAAGGCCCTTGCTAGGTCTAAATAATTTTATTACTCTCACTTAATTTAAGGGGAACGAGAGGCAACCTGAAATTAGCCTCGGTTCGAACTCTTCTGGAAAAAACTAGACCAAACATTGTTTTCTTACAGGAGACCCTGGTACACTCTAAAAAAGCTCGTTCTTTCTTTCACACACTTAGACCAAAGTGGTTATGCTGTGCAGTGAATTCTGTTGGTACTTCTGGTGGATTATTGGTTTCTTGGGATCCAAATTATTTTGATCTGGTTCCATTTCTTACGTGTGGTGGGATTTTATTGACAAGATTTTGTTTGAAAGGAAAAGACAAATTATGCTCCTTAATGTCTACGGGCCGTGTGTGGAACGCAAACAATTTTGGGAAAGGCTGGAATCTTCAGGCTTACTGACCCTAAATTTTTTTATACTTGCAGGGGATCTAAATTTGACTCTATCTTCAGGCGAAAATTGGGGTGGTGCGTCTTCTTTGGGGACGTTGGCAAGTTTTTTCAATAATTACTTTCATAAAAACAAGCTCATTGACATTGTTCATAGAAAAGTGGTGCCTACATGGCATAATGGACGAGCGGGAGAAGATATCATTGCAAAAAGACTTGACAGATATTTCCTTTCCGAATATTTATTGGCTTCTATGGGTATCTACAGAGCATGGGTAGAGTTCCCTTTCATCTCTGACCACGCTATGATATTACTTCAGTTGGATTTATCACCGCATTTTCAGGTTTTTTCGTTCAAATTTAATCCTTTGTGGATTAAAGAAAAAGGTTTCATATTGATGGTATAGAAACTATGGAACGACCCATTATATTTGCAGGAGACTGGTAAGTAGAGGCGACTAGTTTGGAAACTAAAAGATTTAAAAGCAATCACAAAAGTTTGGCAAAAGAAACAAAGGTCTAGGAAAAACTCAAGACTCTATTGCCTGGAAAAAGAGATTTCCTTTAGAATTCAAAACTTGGCGGAGGGAACTTGTAATAATTTTGTTGAGTTGCCATTAAAGGTGCTGGAGCAAGAAAGAAATAAAATTATTCATGAAATAGAGGAGCAGTGGCGCCAGCACAACCGAGCTATATGGTTACTCAGTGGAGACCTAAACACAATTTTTTTTCATAATTTTGCGAGTTTCAGGAGAAATAGTAAGTTTGTTTGGGAGATTCAAGATGAAAAGGTACAAGTTTACAGTGGCCAGGAAAATATAAAAAAAGATGCTTTAAAACACTTCAAAGATTTTTACAAAGAACCTTTGGTACCTTCTTCTAGGGATCAAGTCAAGGTAGTTGCATTGTTTACAAATATGATGAATGATATAGAGATTGAGGCCCTATACAAACCTGTTGAAAAGGAGGAATTGCGGAAGGTTTTATCAAATTTCAAAGTGGATAAAAGTCCAGGCCCGGATGGATGGACAATTGAGTTTTTCAAGGAGTTCTTTGATATTGTTGGGGAGGACCTCCTAGAAATGGTTGAGGAGTCTAGAATAAAAGGATTTATTACAGGGGCATTAAACTCAACTTTTATTACTTTGATTCCCAAAGTAAACAAGTCTCACCTTTTCGGTGATTTTAGATCGATTTCACTATGTAATCTGAGTTATAAAATTATTTCTAAGATTATTGTTGATTGGATAAAACTGATTCTTTCTAGATCTCTTTCGGAGGAGCAACTGGGATTTCTCCAGGGGAGACAGATTCAGGATGCCATCGGTATAGTACATGAGTGAATTCACATCATTAAAAAGAAGAAAACAAATTCATTGGTATTAAAATTAGATTTATAGAAAGAATATGATTGTATTAACTGGGATTTGTTGCATTTGCTACTTCTCCAAATTGGCATGGGACTTAATATGACAAACCGGATAATGAGATGTGTGGTCTCCACTTCCTTTTCAGTTTTGATCAATGGTGAAGCTACTGATTTCTTGAAAATCAGTAGGGGATTAAGGCAAGGATGCCCCTTATCGCCTCTACTCCTCATCTTAGTTATGGAAGGACTGAGCCTCCTGCTGAAAGATAGTCAAAGAGAGGGTAAGTTGACAGGTATTAATGTTTCCAGGACTAAATTTTTTTACATATTCTATTTGTTGACGATGTGATCATAATGACAAAGACTACAATGAAGGAGTGGTGGGAGATTGACAAGGTGCTAAAATTTTTCTGTTTGACCTCAGGATTAAATATAAATGAAACAAAGTCTACTTTTTACCAAGCTGGACTAACATAACATGATCTAATTTATTTCAAAGTTGTTTTTCCTTATAGATTCATGGAGATGGAATTGGGTTTTAAATACCTTGGTTTTTTTCTTAAGGCAGGAGTGTAGCGTTCCGAAGATTGGGGATGGTTAATAAAAAAGTTTGAAAAAAGAATAAACAATTGGTGTTATAGGTGGTTGTCCTTAGGTGGATGTTTAACCCTTTTGAAAGCTGTGCTATCAAGCCAACCTATATATTGGATGTCTCTGGCAGTTGTCCCCTGTTCGGTCTTGAATACACTGAGGAAGCTGATGTACACCGTCCTCTGGAAGAGAAATAACGATTCGTACCAAATGTATCTATGCAATTGGGAGCAGATTACTGTTCCTAAGTCATAAGGGGGTTGGGAAATTCTCAACATTTATGACTTCAACAAATCTTTGGCCGCGAATTCCCTTTGGAGAATTTTTATGGGAGAGGGAATTTGGCATAGGGTTATAATTGACAAGTATCTCTGCCACGCGATAGTGATAAATTAGCTTAGATCCAGGTCTTTCCAGCAAAGCGGGGTATCTAGAATATGGAGTGGATTGTTAAAAGTAGTTCACTTAATAACACATGGATTATGTTGGAACCTAGGACAGGTCAGCTAATCGCATTGGGAAAGGACCGGATCTCGGGGATGGGATATAGTTCTTTCCTCTCTAATAATCTCCTGTCAGCATTAAACCAAAAATATATCATTTCTCTTTCTCAAGCTAGGAAATTTACAGATGTTCAATCATTATCCTCCTATTGGTTGTCTAGTGATGATCTGGGATTCGAGGGCGATATTGCATTGGAGTGGGATCTGTTCAGACGGGCGCTTATTGATTCTGGAGCTCTCATCCAGGAAACAAAAGACAAATTAATGTGGATAGGAGGAAATAATTTTGGCGTTCCATCTGTTAAAAATTTCTACTTGAGTATAATTACTTCAAAAAGATTGTTGAAAGTGGAGAATTGGAGACAATCTATTTGGAATTGGAATGTCCAATTAAAAATTAAATTGTTCATCTGGCTGGCGATTGAAGGAAAAATATTAACATAGGACTCACTGCAGAAAAGGGGTTGGTAAGGACCTGGGCACTGCCCACTGTGTAAGCTCGATTCAGAATCTACTTTTCACCTATTTAAATTGTGTCCATTTTCCATATCAGTCTGGAATATTATTTCAAAAGTTTTAAATTTAAAAAGAAGTTGGGCTGGAAATACTCTATCGGAATGTATAAAAAACTAGTATGTGGAAAAGAAAGTTCCTACACAGTTAGTAGCATATATCGTTTGGTTCATCTGGCATGAGCGAAATAAATCGATATTTGAAGAGTCCACTCCTTCTATACAGGCGGTGATTTATAAGACATTGGCATTACAAAATAGAACCAGTACTCAACCAAAGGATAGATCTCCGAGAGATGTACTGATCAATCATCAAAAGGATTCTACATTTGCATGGTTCGACGGAGCAACTCAAAGAGATGGCAGCTGGTGGGGTGTAGGCGGTGTTATAAAAACTATGGATGCTACAATCATTAAATGGAATTTCAATTGTGGTAGAGGATCAAATACAAGGGCGAAACTTTTGAGAGCATGGGCCACACTCATGTTAGAAGATCAATTGTCGATTCCATGCATCCATGTTATGGGAGATTCAAAAGTAGTTATCGACTGGCTATTAAACAAAGGCAGACTATAGGTTATCTCAGTAGAAGGCTGGAAAGTTAGAATTAAATCCCTTGCAAATAATTTCCAGTCCATTAGCTACCAACACATATACATAAACTTTAATTCTGATGTAGATGTGCTATCAAAGCAGACCATTGGAGAACCCGAGGGCACGGTGTCATATTATCAATGGACTAATGGAGAAGAAGGTCCTAGGAGACAGATTAGAATCCATTAGTTAATTTTGGGGTGGTTTTTAGTTGATCGACATTATATATTATATATATTTTGTATATGGGAGACATAGTATTGTTTTTTCATTTAGATGATGTCTAGAAGGTAGTCTGCAGTTTTCGACTTGAGATTTCCGAGGCAAGTAAATATCTTATCTTTCTGTTATTGTAATCATGGAACTGATCGATTCAATATGTTTTCTACTATGGGTTCCTCGTATATGAGATGGAAGATGTAAATAAATATATATGCATAATATAATTGAGCAAATTTTTTCCCGGAAAAAAAAAGTTAAGAATTCACTCAGAACTTACATTATCCCGTTTTGCATGCAAGCACTGTTTTGAGATGTGTATTTAAAAATGTTTTTAAGGTGTTTAAGGCTGAAATATTTTTAAAAATTGAGATTAGCTATATTTAAGGTGTTTAAGGTTGAAATATTTTTAAAAATTGAGATTAGCTGTATTTAAGGTGTTAAATATTTGGACAAGGATTATCTTTCAATTAAATTATTTCATGTTTATTTTGTGTTAATTAGATTGGAGTAAATAAAAGAATTCTATGTATAATTGATTTATTGTTTAAATTGAAATTTTAATAATACAATTAATTTATTTTATTGTTTAAATTGAAATTTTAATAATATGGATTATGTAAAAATTATGTCTTTTTATAAGATTTTGATAAAATTATGATAACAATGTAATATAAAATTGATTAAAATTTAGATATCAATTTTTAATGTTTAATTATTAATTATTAATTATTTTATTTATTTATTTTGAATTTAAATAATTTATATATATAACTGATTTTTTAAATAGAAATTAAATGTGATGGTTTAAATTATATTTTTAAAAGGATGAAGTAATCATTTTTTATTTTTATCATTAAAATATAACAAATGTTAGATAAACCAATATAGATTCATTTAATTTCAGATCTATCAAGTCTGGAGAGGGATCAAATCTCTCGAGGTGCAAACCTTTTAACCTTTCCTCAAGTTTTGCACTCTAAAAAAAATTTGCACCTGGACAAATTTGATTGCTTTGGACGCTTGATAGATTCCTAATTAAATGTTTCTTTGCTAGTTGTTATTCATTATATATATATATATATATATATATATATATATATATATATATATATATATATATATATATATATATCTAATTATTAATTTTTTGTTATCATTTTAATTTATTAAGCTACATCAACATCTCTCTCATATTGAACTTGGACTCTAGTGTATAGATAATGGAACTAACCAATTAGGTCTTAGTGGACGTTAATCATCATCATCATCATCATTATTAATATTTTTATATTTTATTATTATATTAATGGGTTACATAAACATCTCCCTTTATTAAGTTGTAGTATATATATATAAATTTTTATTATTTTATTATTATTTTATATTATTGAATCAAAATTTTATAAATAACCTGAATTTGATATTTTGTTTAAAGATTTTTTCCATTTTAAACCAACCCAATAAAACTACTCAGAATTTCAACTTACTATATCATTACATTCTGTAAAGGTGAAAAAAGAATGTTAAGTAAGATTTGGAAAAAAATCGAAAATCAAGTTTAAATTTAATTGCTATTTACAATGAGAGTTTAAAGACGTGCCACAACTACACATGACTATTTTTTTTTGAGAGAAAGTATCTTTATGTAAGAAAATGATTATTTTCATAAAGTAAAATGAAAACCACTTAATGGAAGCATCAAAAGAAGTGGTTACCATCGACCACATTTAGTGGAACCGTCTAGCCACATGACACACATTACGAATTGAGTAGACAAACCTTTTCTTCTCCTATTCAAAAAGTTGATACCCAAACCTTTTCTTCTCCTATGAGAAAATACTATGAGAATAACTCGCATGGATTCACATAATGATACTATAGCAACTTTTTCATAAGTATTTTGATGCTACATTTGTATGTAGGATGGTAATTAAAAGGTTTAAAAGTTCATTCAAAATTATTTTTAATTTTTTTTTTTTTCTATTTACTTGGCATTTATAAGTATTTGTATTTACTTATAATTGATAACATTTATAAAAGGAATCACATTTTAAAAGAAACATTGTAGTGTGATATGGATATCCATCTTTGTGTATAGATTTTTTCTTTCTCTTTTTCTTGTATGGAAATGTTTTTTAATTTATATTTAATTTCAGAAAATAAAATAAATAATTATTTGATGTTAAATTCATCTTATTGTTTTTCCTTTTTTCACTATATTTTAAAATTTATATTATATTTTTTATATTTTAGATATATATAATGGATTAATTAACATCTATATGTTGTTATATAACTTCTTATGGTTGTGAAAGAACAAGTAGTGTTTCCACTGCAATGCTTACAATATTTAATAAATACAATTAAGCATTGAAGCATTGCACACGGTTGTTCCTTGTGGGCCATTGCTTTGCTCCTCCAAGATGATAGGGTCAAAACCAAGCTTTCAAAGAGTTCATTGTTATCTATGGTTTTTCAATATTTAACTTTTTTATTCATAATTTTTTTTATCTTAGATTTACTCATCAATCAGTGCTGGGATGACTTCCAATACACAATTAAAGAGATGATAGAGACATTCCAAGATGGGTAATCGAAAAGTGTGAGAGAATATTTAAAGGTAATTTTACCATCCAACCTAGGATGACATGTATAAATGTACAAATATTTTATTTTATTTTGAGAGAATGTGTAAAGATAATTTTATCATCCAACACGGGATACAGGTATAAATGTTTAAATCTTTTATTTTATTTTGTAAATAAAGAATGTAAATAAGATAAAAGCAATTGAGTATTTTATATTATAAAAAATATTTTTATATTAAAAATATTTTAAAATATTATTAAAATAA
Source organism: Picea mariana (assembly GCA_032191745.1). Lineage (NCBI taxonomy): Eukaryota > Viridiplantae > Streptophyta > Pinopsida > Pinales > Pinaceae > Picea > Picea mariana. Next base: position 18,020 of record JASDQU010215596.1, read on the forward strand.
ATATTATAAAAAATATTTAAAATATTATTAAAATAAATATA
>JASDQU010215597.1:0-18296 GCA_032191745.1 Picea mariana
GTTGTATTTTTTTCCTCATATTCATGTTCAATCTCTCACATGCTAATCAAATACGTGAGTCTTAAATCCATAATTAAAATAAGAATATCTTTAATATTTTCCAAGTGTTTGAGATATTATTTTCAATTAGATGCAAGTAAATAAAATATTTCAAGGGTTAGGGTTTTGGGCCCTTATTGTAAGGGTTTTTACCCATTTTGATAGTATAAATATGCATTGTTAGATCTTAGGAGATCATCTAGTATATAGTATCGAGTAAGTAAGACAAGTTAGAGTACTTTTGTCGAGAGCTAGTTTTGGAGATGGGTCTATTTTTGGATTGTAATTGAGGGTCACGTAGTAAGGTGTGGAGCTTGGTGTGACACTCATCAGCCTCACACACTATCACAAGCTATGATGTAATGCGTGCAATGCACTATTTTGATGAAGATTAATACATAAGCATAGAATGGGAAATCTTTGTGGATATAGCCTAGTGGGAGGTGAGCCATGGTAAAATATTGTGTAATTGTGTGGAATGGTTACTTTTATGTGTTGCAATGTTTATTATGTTGAATAAATGGATAAATGAATGAATATTTTCATATTATTTTGGAGTGCACACTAGATTAGTTATGCAGAATGAATGTAAGGGTTAAGTGAATGATGATGTGGTAGAATCTTGAAGTAGAATAATAATTTTCCTAACATTCCCATGAGTTCCATCCCTTCCATGATTGCAAACATTTGGGTCACAGTCACCCATCTTTGGTGAGACTACATTGTACACTTAGTGCATAGTGTTTCCTTCAAGTTTACTAGAGGGGTTGATGGTTTCTAGGTTTTTTTTGGAGAACTAAGGTAGAACCAGGGTCAACCAATAAATCCAAAATTCCCCGCTATTAAGGAAGAGGTAGAGAAAATTCTCAATGATGGCATCAACTACCTGGTTCCTTGACGGAATGGGTGTCCAACCTTGTTCTCATAGATAAGAAGCAAGGAATTGTCATCATATGTATCGATTTTAGGGATGTGAACAAATATTGTCCTAAAGAAAACTTCCCCACTCCCTTTATTGACCAAATTTTAGATGAATGTGCGGGAAACAAAGTCTTTTCTTTTATAGACATATTTTTAGGTTATAATCAAATTCAAATCAAACCCAAGGATCAACACAAGATGACGTTTATTTGTCCTTGGGGTACCTTTGCAGACTCGAAAATTCCTTTCGATCTTAAAAACACTAGAGTGACCTTTTAACGTGTCATGACCTTTACATTTCATGATATTAAAGATATCGTTGAATCTTATCTAGACAACCTCACTACGCACTCTCGCAAGAGGTTAGATCATTTGCCTCACCTTTGAATAGTATTTGAAGGATGTCACTATTATTGCATTCAATTGACACCTCACAAATGCATATTTTTCATTAGGTCTGGTCACGTTTTAGGATTCATAGTTTCTAAGCATCAGATCATGGTGGATCCTATGGAGTTTGAGGCAATACATTGATTTCCTCCCACACGCAACATTAGACAACTTCAGGGTTTAAAGAGAAAGGCTAACTTCCTGCGTCGTTTCGTAGCCAACTATGCCAACATGAATAAGGGCTTCATGCATATTTTGAAAAAGGAAACTCCATTCATATGGGATGAGTGAGCCTATGAATTATTCGATGCTCTTAATAAAGCCTTGGCATCAACGCATTTGGTGAAGCCCCTAGACTGCAACAAATATTTTTTTCTTTACATTGTCGTGTCCAAATAGATGGTTGGTATGGTTCTTTTTCAAGAGTATGATGAGCTCCATGAGAACACTATCTACTACCTTAGCTGAAATCAATTTGGTCCTGAACTTAAATACTCCCACATAGAGAAGATAGCCTTATCCTTCGTACATGTAGTTCAAATATTGTGTCGTTATATCCAACTTTGCAAGACTACCATGTTTGTTGATATCAATACATTTCAATACATCCTTAAAAGGCCTATCACAGGGGGGAAATACAATAACTGGATTGTTATTTTGAAAGAATTGATCTCGATTTCCTTCGTGAAATCCAAGAAATCACTAGTTTTTGTGGAAGTGATGTCAAACTTATCAAGAGTGGCTGAGGATATTTTGCATGGCGATTCATTGGCGGATGAACATATCTTCATGAGCTCGTATTTGGATCACTAGTATGGACATATTATAATCTACCTTCAAACCCTTAATCTTCCCTAACATCTATGAAGAGACGACCGATGACATATAGTTCATTAGGCTAAGAACTACCTTATTATCAAAGACACATTGTATCGTCGAGGGGTAGATAATATTTTACATTTTTGTTTGAATCACAAGGAGGATGAGGTTGTTCTTAATGAATTTCACATTGGGGAATGTGGTGTTCATTTATATGAGCCAAAGACAATGCAAAATATATTTTGAGCTAGTTATTTTTGGCTATCACAGATGATGCAAGTCATCATACGTGGAACATGGCTTTTTCCAGTTGGGTTATAATGTTGACACTCACAACCTCTCATCCCACAGGTTGGAAGGTCCATGTCAACACAGGATCTTTTCCTTACACCAGCCTGAAGAGCTTTGCACTGGCTCTTCTATTTTCCTTTCGGAAAATATGCACCCATAACAAACTCTCATGGGATCCCCTCTTTGCACTTGGGAGATCAGATTTCGCAACTTTGTGAATTCAGTGGTCAAGCGTTGGTCTCTTGAATCCCTGAAACCCAAAATCAGTCAATGATGACCTTTCCTTTTTCCTTTTCGGGATTTTCCCTATCGCAATTTTGACGATCGCGATGTCGAGAAACTTGTCTCCTTGACTCCCAAATCCTGATTTGCTGAAACTCCTATACACTCACGAGCTTTGACTTTCAATGCCACTTCACTTCTATCGGGACTTCTAACTTTGTGATAATGCGAATCCTAATGAAATTGTTTTGGGACTTCACCCCACGAAACTATGAAATGTTCAACAAAATTGGAGTTCGTGTCAATAATACACCACTTGTCCACTCGCTGCCTTTGGGACTTCACGATTCCCATTGCAATCATTACAGAACTTCAACCAAGGAAATCCCGATATAGAACCCACATGTAAATCCAACAGCCCTTGTGGCTTGGATCTGTGGTCCTACTCCTCCTGAGATTAGAACCTTTCGACGCTTCCACCATAACTCCTCGGCTTCCTTGTGAGATCTAACAGCTCACGGGACTTCACGGATTCTCCACCGAGAATTCCGACCGTCCATCTCTCCCTCTGAGAGCTCATCCTCCTGTGGCCCTTTGTTGCTATGCTTTCCTTCGGCCACTTCAAAGGCCTCGAATTCTTTTGAACTTTTTCCAGCTTTGAACTTTTCAGAAAATCCCCGCCCACACTCCTTGTGGTAGAATTTAAAACGCTTTCATGAGCTTGAATCCCTTCAACCCTACTCACCCCTGTAGCAACAGTCTCTAAATTATTCTCTTAGGTTCGCAACCCTGAGACTTCACTTGGCCTACGCACTCATTGAACAGCTCATGTGCCTGACTACACCTCTATGGAAATGAGAACAAAGTTGTCTCTCTTGAGCTTCTAGAGACAAATCTCTAAACCTTTTGTCAATGCACTCCTTACAGACACTTCAACCACACTCCTTGCAGGAACTCTTGCTCAGATAGAGAAACAATTGAAACTCATTCCATTACCCTTTCCTATGAGATTTCAAACATTCAACAAGAAATCATTCATACATGGCATAAAAGAAATTGCATGACAGAAAGAGTAAAACATTCATGAGCATAACATTCAAAGATGCATACGCAGAGAATATATGAACACCATGAGTTTGAATCATGGTTTCCTTTGTATTAATTCAGAACTTCTGTACATGGAGTCTGCTACACAGCTCTCTACTTCTCTTCTATGCTCATAATCATGCTCTCATAATAATGTTACAATGCACAAGGAGGGTGTCTATATCCCGTTTCCCTCTTGTGCTCTAAAACTGTCTAATCTAACATTCAATTATATCTACTTGCATTAACTACTATAAATTCCTTCTACCTACTAAGGACGAGAGCAAATCACTCAAGGTCCCGTTACATTTTACAAGTGCACTTCTTCTTAATGGATTATTAATACATTAAGTCAATTTCAAAACTCGTGTTGGGTGCTCTTCCAGCTGTCCATTGTCTCCGCATTAGCTCGCTTGAGATGCCCCTACATCATACTCCCTGGCTTGAAAATTTTCATGGGCTCCTGTCCATGAGCTCATGCACAGTATGTCCATGCCTTTGTATCTCTGCTTTGTTCTCCCAGCTGGCATATTCAACTGGATGGTTATTCCGTTTGACTAGATACTTATAATATTGTTTTCGCCTGGTCTTCTTGCTTACTCTTTTGTCTAGTATGCGCTCCATCTGTGGATTTTCTACAATTGGCATTTGCCTTGTCCATTGGATCACTGGCTACTCATTTCTAGTCCCTATCTCCTCAGTTTTATATGGATACAAATCTGATATGTTGAATACTGGGGAAATTTCGATCCCATCGGGTAATTCAATCTTGTAAGCATTTGCCCCAAATTTCTTCAAGACCTTACATGGTCCAATTTTCTTCATCTTCAATTTATTATATGTTCCTCTCGGGAACCTTTCTCTCCTTAAACATGCCAGAATCAAATCACCAACCTCAAAATGAAGTTGTCTCTTGTGATTATCTCCTCTGCGCTTATATTCTTGGCTTGAATTCAGTAGTCGTTGCTTCACCTCGCTATGAAGTTCTTTCATCGCCTCTACGAATTCTTCTGCACTGACACTCCTAGTTGCAATCTGTTCTAAGTCTCTCAGCTCATAAATTCCTCTTGGCTGCATGCCATAGACAATCTGAAACAGACTCTACCCTATGCTTCTGCTTACTGAGTCATTATTAGCAAATTCTGCCTATGGTAATATGTTGTCCCACTGGCTGTGGTGTTCTTCACCAAGCTTCTCAGTAAGTCTCCCCGACTTCTGTTCACCACTTATGTCTCTCCATCTGTCTAAGGATGATAAGCCGAACTAAACGACAAGTTAGTTCCTAGATTCTTCCATAAGGTCCTCCAAAAGTTCCCTATGAACTTGGTGTCTCGATCCGAAACTATGCTTCTTGGTAAGCCATGAAGTCGAATGACTTCTTTGAAAAACAAATTCACAATGTGAGTTGCGTCACTGGTTTTCTGACATGGAATAAAGTGTGCCATATTGGAAAATCTATCCACCACCACAAAGATTGAATCAAAACCTCTTTTTGTTCTTGGCAACCCCAATACGAAATCCATGTTGATGGCATCCCATGGCCTCTCAGGTATGGGAAATGGTTGATAAAACCCTGCATTATGCTTCCTTCCCTTCGAATGTTGGCAAATTCTGCATCTGTCCATGAATCTCTTGATGTATGCTCGCATTCCTGGCCAAAAATATGACTCATTCAACTTTGAAAATGTCTTGTCGTGACCAAAGTGCCCTGTCAATCCTCCATTGTGCTTCTCCTTCAGCAAATTCCCCCTCATGGATCATTTCAGAATACATAGCTGATTACCTTTAAATAGTAATCCTTCCTAGATCATGTATCCTACCCATTGGCTTCTATCCTTGAGAATTTGATTCTCAATTGCTTCATACACCTCCTTAAAATCCTGATCATTTGCGTACATGTTCCTGAGATCATCAAAACCCAACGTTTTGACTCTGAACTCCTGCAATAGAAAACACTTCCTTCTCAAAGCATCAACAACTTTGTTAGCAGTACCTGAAATATGTTTAATCACAAAAGTGAAATTTTGCATGTACTCAACCCATTTAACATGTATCTGATTCAACTTTTCCTGTTGAGTCACAAATTGCAATGCATGATTGTCACTGTACAATACAAACTCCTTCAGGATCAAGTAATGCCTCCATTTCTTCAATGCCTAGATAATAGCATATAACTCCTTATCGTAAGTGGAGTACTTCAATTTCGTTTCATTCAGCTTCTCACTGACGTACGCTATTGGCCTGTCTTCCTGACTCAAGACTTCCCCTATTACAAATCCACTTGCATCGCATTTTACTTGAAATGTATTTTGGAAATTCGGCAACACCAAAACTTGTTGTCCTGTAATCTTCCTCTTCAATAGATTAAAACTCTTCTTAGCCTTTTCTATCAAGTGAAAAGACTTGTGTCTTTTCTTCACTGTATCCATCATCACTGCGCTAATTCCACTGAAATTCCTGATGAACTTTTGGTAGAAACTAGCCAGTCCGTGAAAACTTCTCACCTCAAAGACATTCTTCGGTGATGGCCAATTCTTGATTACCTCCACCTTATCTGGATCCATCCTTCACTCATCTGTAGAAATAACAAATCCCAAGTAGATGAGTTATGTCTTCATGAATGAGGACTTCTTCATGTTTATCAACAACTTCTCATGCTGTAACCTCTGCATCACTGAAGCCAAATGCTTTAGATGCTCTGCCACTGTTTTACTGAAAACCAATATGTCATCCAAATATACGATAACAAATTTTCTAATGAACTCCCTTACGAGTTCGTTCATCAAACTCATGAAGGTACTTGATGCATTTGTTAAGCCAAATGGCATAACAAGCCATTCATACAACCCTTTGTTGGTTTTGAATGTTGTCTTCCACTCATCACCTTCTCTCATGCGGATCTAGTGATAACCTCTTTTCAAATCAATTGTTGAAAATTACTTTTCCCCACTCAAGAAATCCATCAGATCATCCATCCTCGACAATGGAAATCTATACTTGATGGTTATATTGTTAATCGCCCTCGAGTCAATACACATCTTCCATCTTCTGTATTTCTTTGAACTGAGTACTGTTGGAATAGCACACGGGATCAAGCTTTCCCTGACCAAACCTTTGTCCAAAAACTCATGGACTTGCCTCTTAACTTCTTCATTCTCTTGCTGCGTCAATCTGCACGTGGCTTTATTTGGAAAAATGGCTCCTGGTATGAGATCAATATGATGACTCACACTTCTGATCAATGGCAACGAACGAGGTAATTCATCCACTACTGTGTCAGTGAACTCTTCTAGTAGTTCCTGAACTGCTTTTGGTAGATCATCTACCCTTATGTTGGTCAAAACAATTCTAGTCTTTCTAACCACTATGAATTGTGGTTCTTCCTTCTTCTTAACCTCTGTAAGAAGCTCCTTCCCACTCATGAGAAGTACTGTGTTGCTTACTTCTGTTTTCACCTCCTTATCCTTAATTGGAAGCAACATGTGAGTCCTCCCATTTTTCTGTAGGGTGTATGTGTTCATTCTCCCATCATGAATCACATTTTTTTCATATTGCCATGGTCTACCTAGCAATAGATGACAAACATCCATAGGAATGACATCACATAATATCTTATCATTATATCCTCCTATGTTAAATTCAACTAAACATTGTTTAGTGACAATTNTCCAGCTTCTCTACCATCTCCATAGAAACAAGATTATCTGTGCTACCACTGTCCACAATGACCTTGCATACCCTGTCCTTGGCCTTGCAAGTAGTCCTAAAAAGTTTGGTCCTTTGGGATGAACTCTCCACCTCCTTCTCTGGTGTCAAAAGAACTTTTCACATCATCAGCGATCTTCTCCCTTCAACATCCTCTCCACTTTTATCTGGACACTCGTAAGACTTGTGCCCATTCTTTCCATATGTGAAGCAGGTTATTACTCCACCTCTTCCTCTTCCTCTACCTCTAGTCAAGGAAAAGTGTTCTTATCCAGATAATCTCCTCTCTGCTCAGTATGTTGTCCTCTCTATGAGGTTCCACCTCTTTTAGTTCGAGTCTGAGGATTCTTCCAGTCTTATTTGGGTTTATGATATTTTTCCTGGGCAACTGACTTTCCTCTGGGCTGACTTCTACTTCGGCCTCTTTGACCCTTCTTTCGTCTCAACTTCTCTTTAGCTTTTAGAGCCATCTGATAAGCATCTTCCACCGTTCGGATGGTTACCATGCTTATCTCATACTGAATTTTGTATCTCAGGCCATTCATATATTTGGCTACTTTTTCATCATCACTTTCTCGATGACCTGCCCTGATGTTCAGCCTGTAGAATTCTTCAGTGTATTCTTTTACTGTCATCAAATTCTATCTCAGGTTCTGCATTCTCATGAACAAAGTAATTTTATAATCCCTGGGGATGAATTTCACCTTCATTTTTGCGATCATTCTATTCCAGCTCTTGATCTTTTGCTTGCTTTTGTAGCGTCGGTCAACCTGTAGTTCATCCCACCACAATGATGCATGTCCCTTCAATCTTGTGACAGCATGCTTGACTTTCTTGTCCTCTTTGACATCTTCATAGTCAAAGTATGTGTCTAGAGCTCTAATCTAGTCTAGAATCTCCTCTGCATCACGGTTTTCCTCATAAACTTGATATGTCCATCTTCGCTCTTGCACCCATTCTTGCAATAGCTCTGATCAAACGATCATTTGCTACATCTTCCATTGCAACTTCTTCTTCATGTTCAGCCTCAATTTCACTCTCAAAATCACTGAGATCCCCAACACTGACTGTGCATCTTTGTGCTGTCTCCATGTCTTTGAGTCTAGCTCGTAGATCACAGATTTCTTTCTCCATAGTTGGATCATTCATCTGCCTACCTCTTCTTCTCGGCATTTCCTTCTCCTCTGGTGGATCGAGTGTTTTCCTATCCCTTCTCCTTGGTGGCATGGTGAATTTTCTTCTTCTCTTCTACAGAAAGAAAAGAACCTTTATGTGCTCTGATACCACTATAATGTCGATGCCCACAACCTGTCAACCCACAGGTTGGAAGGTCCATGTCAACACAAGATATTTCCCTTACACCGGCCCAAAGATCTTTGCATTGGCTCTTCTATTTTCCTTTCGGAAAATCTGCACCCACAACAAACTCTCGCGGGATCTCCTCTTTGCACTTGGGAGATCGTATTTTGCAAATTCGTGAATTCAGTGGTCAAGCATTGGTCTCTTGAATCCCCAAAACCCAAAATAATTCAATGCTGACCTTTCCTTTTTCTTTTTTGGGATTTTCCCCATCGCAATTTTGATGATCGTGATGTCAAGAAACTTGTCTCCTGGACTCCTGAATATCGATTTTCCAAAATTCCAATACACTCGCGAGCTTTGACTTTCAACGCCACTTCACTTATGTTGGGACTTCAAACTTCATGATATTGCGGATCCTAATGCAGATGTTTTGGGACATCACCCCACGAAACTCTGAAATGGTCAACAGAATTTGATTTTGTGTTAATAATGCACCACATGTCCACTCGTTGCCTCCTCTATGTCCCACGCAAATCCTTTTATCCTTCGGGACTTCGCGATTTGGGATATCGTGATTCTCGTTGCAATGGTTACGAAACTTGAAATTATGAAATCCCGATATAGAACCCACGTGTAAATCAAACGACCCTTGTGGCTTGGATCTGTAATCCTACTCCTCTTGAGCTTAGAACCTTTTGACGCTTTCGCCGTAACTCCTCGGCTTCCCTATGGGATCTAACGACTCACGGGACTTTTTAGATTCTCCACCGAGAATTACGACCGTCTGTCTCTCCCTATGAGAGCTCGTCCTCCTGCGGCCCTTTGTTGCTACGCTTTCCTTCGGCCACTTTGAAGGCTTCGAATTCTTTTGAACTTTTTCCAACTCTGAACTTTTCAGAAAATCCCTTCCCACACTCCTTGCGGCAGAATTTCAAATGCTTTCAAGTGCTTGAATCCCGGCAATAGCAGTCTCTAAATTCTTCTCTCAGGTTCGCAACCCTGAGACTTCACTTGGCCTGCACACTCCTTGCACGACTCCTGTGACTGACTACACCTCTGTGTAAATGAGAACAAATTTGTCTCTCTTGAGCTTCCAGAGACAAATCTCTAAACCTTTTTTCAATGCACTTCTTGTGGACACTTCAACTGCACTCCTTGCAGGAACTCTTGCTCAGATAGAGAAACAGTTCAAACTCATTCCATTATCCTTTCCTCTCTGATTTCAAACATTCAACAAGAAATCATTCATACATGGCATAAAAGCAATTGCATGAAAGAAAGAGTAAAACATTCATGAGCATAACATTCAAAGATGCATACACAGAGAATATATGAACACCATGAGTCTGAATCATGGTTTCCTTTGTATTAATTCAGAACTTTTGTACATGGAGTTTGCTACACAGCTCTCTACTTCTCTTCTATGCTCATAATCATGCTCTCATAATAATGTTACAATGCACAAGGAGGGTGTCTATATCATGTTTCCCTCTTGCGCTCTAAAACTATCTAATCTAACATTCAATTCTATCTACCTGCATTAACTACTATAAATGTCTTCTACCTACTAAGGATGAGAGAAAATCTCTCAAGGTCCCGTTACATTTTACAAGTGTGCTTCTTCTTAATGGCTTATTAATACTTTAAGTCAATTTCAAAAACCGTGCTGGGCGCTCTTCCAACTGTTCGTTGTCTCCGCACTGGCTCACTTTAGATGATCTTGCATCAAGTTATCTGTTCACCTGAGGGAAAATTGGTGTCTTTAGGTGGAATTTGTATGGAGCCATCAACGAATAATCTGGTTGAGTATAACGTTGTTATAAAGCTATTACATGGCACCATTTGATAGGGTGTACCATATTTAGAATTTTTCCTTGACTCCTAGTTAGTTGTTTGTGAGTTACATGACAGTTTCTAAGTATGAGATCCTACTTTACTTCGATGATTCCTATGGGTATGAATTTTGGAACGATATTTTGATTTTATTACTTCTAATCACATCCCTAGAAGTTCTAATCAATTATATAATGCATATGATAATTACATTTTATATTGGAATTTGTCACATAACTAAGTAAATAAAAAACACACTCATACATTCATCCATTGTAAGATATACAAGGAAAGTCCAAGACCAATGTTTTGTTTATATGTCATCCTTTAATGTCCAAACAATCTTGTGTCATAGTACAAAATTGGGAATATGCCCTCAAAATACATATATTACTGGTACATCTCATAACCATGGAATCTAATCTTGTGGTGCCATATGCATGTCATGATCACACTACAACATTTGCAAGACACAGGAATATTATCACCCACACATAGGGTATACCCACAACTTGCCTCTGCATCGCCTCTGATAGATCCTCCAGCTGGACCATAGGAATCATGTGTGTCAAACAAGATAGGTTTCCATGCACATTCTAGAGAACTCTCTCCATGTCCTTTGCTACCATCTCATCTCCTCGACCCATGTGCTAATGTAGCGTTTACCTGTCTGATCATAGAAGACATAGTTCTCCGTGAGAAAATAGTCATTCATACATGATACCACACAAAAGATTTTTCATTTTTGTTTGCATTCATTAAATCCAAAAACACACAAAAAAAATAAATATATAAAAATCAATTCTCACCGATCTCTCCAAAGAAGGATCCTGACAGCAATGGCATGTCACGGTCTCCTCGATAGTATGTCCCCTCATAGGGATAGTCATAGATGGCTATGATCATTCATAACCACCAATGAAAGAACTCATCATTGTATGGGATTGTCACTCTACCACCTCCTATCCTCCTCGTCACCTCGGTCCATTATGGCATGGTTGGATCATGTAGTCCATGTGGAGTAATATCTACTCTTTTTCTCAAAGACAAAATTCTCTCAAAGAAAAAACTACAAAATATAGATGTGAACCCGAAGTTTCTCATTCTCCCGAGTTTGAAGTCGATCAACTAGCTCTTGATGTTGGAAAATAGTGAGGTCCACCAATCATAAATTATGCTTCTCAAACCCTCCATCACATAGAACATGAGTGTCTTCGACGCTTGGTTAAATGAGGATGATATTGATATCCATGTGAGTACTAAAATGATGATCTTTATACGCAAGTTCTCAATGACCCTGATAGGGAGTTGGATCCCAACTTTCTTTGCTCCTACAACAAAGTAGGTGGAAATGTACTCCTCTATAGTCCTCCCCCCTCTAGCCCCTTGAGTATTGAGATCTACCATCTCACCCTAGCGATACAATCGTGTGAAAAATTATATCTTACCTACTTCAATTCTCAGTGATTTCCCATTGATATTGAAGGCCTAAATATTTAGATCCCAATAGTTTATTAATATATGGAATAACCTCACTCAAGCCTTCATTCATTTTATGTTAGGGTCCTAACCCACACATAGGTAGAGCAATATATTCAAATGTAATAAAGGTCAATATTAATAAGGCCTTTCAATAAAATAGAATAAGGAGGATGTAAGAAGACCTAATAGAAGCTTTCGCTTCTAGAAGGATCTTCCTCTAGATGCTTCTCTTGATAGAAATATTTAGTATAAATAAGGGTCTAGGGTATGAAAACCCTATCTTGGAGATTATTGTAACAGAGCGTTGCTTGACTAGAGGTTTCCACCTCGAAGAGGCCCATGAACATTTCTTTCTGAATCAAAGTGTTATTTTTGTTGGTGTTCTTATATCATTTCTATGTTATTGTGGAGATTATGCTGGTTATATTACTTTTATTGTGGTATTTCTAGCATTTTATTTATGTTCTACATACTTTTTATATCTGGTATATTACAAGTGGTATCAAAGCACTTTCATTGGCATAAATTGTGGGAATTTGTTTTCCAGGGTAGAGACGTATTACGACGTCTTTAAGCCACAAAGATTTGATGTTACACGCATAAACCCACGGTTGAGGGATTCATACATGTAGGAAATACAAGTGGTTCTTAAGAGCACATCTATTGGCCACCCTTGTAACCCCTGTTGGTACCCCTTCGAGTGGTAGCGCATCAGATAACACCTGTGTACGGATCGACCTAGATTTCCTAAAGCCCTCTTTAGATAAACCAATCGGCTGCCTAATTGCTATAGTGCCACCAAGAAAAACACTTGGGAAGATACTCTCTAGTACCTGGGTATTCAAGTAGTACGACTAAGGGTACGGTCTATCCTCCTTAGTTAGTTCCCTGAGATATTGGGCCAAGTACTATTCTTGGACCCTGCATGTATATTAGAGAGCTATAGCATAGGGCAAACCCTTGTCTGTAGAAACCTTGAATACCTCACCCTTGGGGGACATAAACATAAACAAATTAAAATAGACAAGATCTGTTGTTGCGCAACTATGTTCGAGTTTCCAAATCACTACACTTTTGCTACTAGTTAAGCATTTGGAAATTTCATCACTGCAGTATTCTTCAGACTGGAGTATAACTCTACAGGTGTAAAAAGAAAAAGTTTGGAAATTTTTTTCACCATTATTTGAGACCTATTCCATTGGATTTATCTCTTTTCCCTTATCACATTCATCCATATCATTTTTCGGCAAATTGTTTTACCTAACCCACCCCTTTTCAGTCCACCCATCCTCATGGCCCATACCCATAGCCAAGACCTAGAACCTCACTTCAACACCTTCCAATCTGGTCTCCTCGAGACCCAAAAAGAAGTGAAACAACTCAGTGTCAATGTTGCCTCCATCGATACAATCATCAATACAACCATAAATACAACCATCCAATCCTCAATGGAGGAATTCAAACAAGAACTAACCACCCAGCTTGAATCTGTCTTTGCTTCACTTTACACCAAACTGAAGATCCCTACAGATGACCCTTTCTCTGATGCACCTCCAAAGATTGAAGGTGAACATTCCTTCCATTCCCATACCTTTCAGCATCATCACTTTCAACGTGACCTATGCCTTTCATGGGTGGATGTGACCAAATTTGATGGATCGGACCCCACTGGTTGCATAACCCAAATGGAACATTATTTCTCTTTATACGACATTACAGATGACTTGGCCAAACTTCAGTATGGTGTTCTCCATATAGATCAAGAACATTGGCAATGGTGGCAATGGAGAAAAACTTCCCGTCAAGGGTATATTCCTTGGAGCCAATTTGTGAATGAGCTTTATGAATGCTTTGACACTAACACCAACCATTTGGGTCGTTTGACAAAGTTGAAACAATTAGGAATAGTAGAAGACTTCATAGCTTCCTTTGATCGCTTGACTTTTCAAACAGAGGGCATGACTGATGCTTTCCTTCAAGAGTGTTTTATTAGTGGCCTCAAGGATGAGATTCGGGCCCATGTCCTCATGGATCAACCTTCGAGTTGAGTGGAGGATACTAAAATAGATAAAGAAGCTCAACAGGTTGTATCCTCTCAAAACCAAAAACCCTACTTTATCCCTCTCCCTAAACCCATAAATCCCACTACTCCCTCCACCCCATTAAATATCCAAAAATTGACCAGGGATGAAATGGTTGAATGAAAACTCAAAGGCCTTTGTTATAATTCTGATGACAAATATTTCCCGGGCCACAAGTGTAAGGAACAAAATATTTTTATGTCCATCTCTGAGGATATTTCGGAAGAGGATGTTGAAACTCCCCTTGTGTATGAGTCACCTGAAATCACTGACATAACCCCTCCGTCAGACCCTTCCAAAGTGGAACCGATCATTTCCCTCAATTCTCTCACTGGCTTCTCCACTCCCTAAACCCTCAAGTTAACCAGTTACATCAAGCATGAAAAGGTAATCATTTTGGTTGATAGTGGAAGGACCCATAATTTTATTCATCACTTCATTGCCCAAGAAACTCATTGCTACATCCATGTCGTCAACAATTTCCAAATCATGATTGCCAATGGTGGTTCCATGAAATGTGGAGGGTGTTGTGAAAATGCTCATCTCCAAATCAGTGACTACCACCTAAAATCCCATATGTTTACTATCGACATGGGTAGTTGTGACATTGTGTTGGGTGCAGATTGGCTAAGGAATTTGGGTCCCATTCTCATGGATTTTAAGAAATTAACCATGCAATTCGACCATGAAGACCAAAAATATAAATTCCAAGGCATCATTGTTGGTTCACCTGAGGTCATTAGTTCCCATTGCATGGAAAAGCTACTCAAAAAAGGTCATTCTAGTGTCATTGCCCAACTCCATGCCATACAAGCAATAGAGACACCCTCGGTGCTGCAAGACCTCCAAGCCCTCCTTTGTAAACATCAAATGGTATTTTCCACTCCCCAAGGACTCCCTCCTTCCCGTAGTGTTCATGATCATTCCATTTCCCTTGTACCCAGAAGCCTTCCTCCCATTATCCCTCTGTATTGCCACCCCTTTTCAAAAAAAAATGAAATTGAGAAAAAGGTCTAGGAACTCTATAATGCAGGCATTATCTACCCTAGTACAAGCCCTACTCTTCTTCTGTAGTCATGGTCCTGAAGAAAGAAGGTTCTTGGAGAATGTTTTATGACTTCCGTACCCTCAACAAATTGGCCATTAAAGACAAATTTCCCATTCCTGTCATTGATGACCTCTTGTATGAATTGAGTGGCACCCAATTCTTTACTAAACTTGATCTTCGCTTAGGCTATCACCAGATATGTATGAAAGAGGCATACATTCCCAATACGACCTTTCGAACTCATGAGGGCCACTATGAGTTTTTTATCATGCCCCTTGGCTTGTGTAATTCCCCCTCCACCTTACAAAGCCTCATGAATCATGTCTTACGTCCCTTTCTCCGTCATTTTGTCTTAGTTTTATTTGATGATATCCTCATCTATAGAAAAACCTAGACATACCATCTTACTCATGTGGATCAAGTTCTCCACCTACTCTCTCAGCACCAACTTTTCCTAAAATAGTCTAAATGTGCTTTTGGTGCCTCAGAAGTAGAATACTTGGCTCATCTAGTTGGGAAGGATGGCATCAGGGTGGATTCGAAAAAGATTTAAGCTATGGAAGATTGGATGCACCCAAAGACTCTCAAAATCTTGTGTGGATTTCTGGGCTTAACAGGGTATTATCACAAGTTTGTTAAGAATTATGGAAAGATCGCAACACCTCCAATCCACCTATAAACCAGACCTTCAAAATATTGATTAAACAACTCAGTGAAGCTAGAAAGGAGGTGGCTCGTCTGAAATATGAAGCCCTATATGAAAAAATTAAGATGAAAGAACTCATGGATGGCTACAACCACACTCTTGACTTAACAAGATTCATAGCAAGAAGAGCCCAACCTCTTCATAGGAAACTCAAGAACCTCTATACGAAAAACATATACTTTCAGTCTTAGAATAGAAATCTCGAAGTAGATTTGCAACAATTCCAAGATGAGATGGCTCAAAGAAACTTGAATGTGTTGGTTGGAGTTTCTATTGAAAAGGAGAAGACAGTAGCCAAGGAAGGCATAGATATAGTGAAGATGTTTGTTACTACTAAAGGGAAGAATGTTGTTGTGAAAAAGGGAAGTCCTCCTTCTACAAGAAGGAGTGTCGGGTTGATGAAGTGATTGGTGAAAAGTAAGCTCCATTTTTGGGAATGGCCCCTTTTTGCAAGGATAAGTAATTAAGAGAATACTACTTTTTCCACCTATACAGGATTCTAATGCATAATTTTCAAAGTTTTTAGTGTTATGAAATGAATTAATCTCTTCAACAATAGTAGCGCAGACATTTTGTAATGGTATGGTGCTACGAAATTGTCTAATTTTCATGTCCTATAAATTTTATGTCTCTAACGTTTCTTAATCACCTAAGAATGATGTAGCGATGGAACTGCTAACTACCCGAGAGTCCTACCAAATGTGTCAGCATTGAAATGTGATGTTGTGAATTCAGTTGAGGAGATACCAAATTGTACATAGACACACAAGAAGGTGCTACTAAAATTTTAGATAGAGGTTAAATTGAGTATAGAAGCACACATGCATGGCGCTACTGAAATTTTGGACAGAGGCCTAATTTTGACAGAAGCACACAAGCGTGGTGCTACCAAATCGACATCTGTATTTTAAAGGTCGTGCTATGAAATTACAGGAATTTGGTAAAGATGCTACAAAGACTCTCTACCCAGAGAGCTATCGAATGAAGCTACCAACAGGTATCAGGAATCAAGGAGCTCGAAATATCATTCTTGTGGATGGTTGTTGCTATGGAGAAAGGAAAATATAGTATTTGGTAGCATGATGACAGTCATAATCATATGAAAGACACTTGGCATGTAGGGATATGCATATCAAGAAGATCAAGTCAGTTCAAAGATGGTTGGATCAATGGCCAACACTTTCCCTTTTTATAGCATACTTGTTAGTTTAAGATGTTAGATGGAATAACTACTTGGAGATTTTCATGGGAAGAATTCCAACTCACACCTCCAACTATTTCCTCCCCTTTGTTATAAATAGATAGTCTAAATTCTTTAGTAGGTTCGAATAGTTGAGCTCAGCTCCCTTATGTTGTAATATTTTGATGAAGTTTTTGCGAACTGGTTATGTACCTGATTTGAGACATCTTGATTAATAGAAGTCAAGTTTCTTACTCCATCTTATTTGCCTTTGATTCTAAATTATTCATGCTTGAAAGATTCACATGAATCATTGTAGGGATATTATGATGGATGTTTGATTATAATATTATTATGAGGTTCCTTTAGTGTCCTTACACTTTGAATTCAAGAAGATCTTGTGTTTTGAGTTTTTCTTCCTTAGGTTGCTTACAGACCTAATGTCTCTAGTAAAACTCTACATTTTTCTCATCAAAGTATTCCCTCTATTCACCTTTACTCCCACTTAATGACTAAAGTTAGCCAAGACCTCAATTGCCTATGCATGGTAGCCCAGATTTCTGAGTTAGAACATTATTATCTTGAGTCTTCTCCATTTGACCTCTTTAAAAATTATTTACATTTACACATAACCTGATGGGTACTGGGCTTACCTTCTATGCAATCTGAGGATGATTCCTAGTGCTAACACTCTTGGTGTCATTGTTGAGGAATGAATTGAATACATTTCCATGGGATTGAATGACAAGGCTTACTAGTTTTGAAGGTGCATTGGAGCTCGGTACATTGAAGATTGCATCTTTCACCTGACAACTCCATTGTTTTAGTTGTGGCTCCTAAAGGTAGATACATGATATAAAATCCAAAACTACCTTTGGTTCCACCTGAGGCCAACCTAGAGAAGATAATCAAAAAGGGAAAAGCTTTTCAATAAAGTTTTTCTGCTGCTGCCACAAGTGCATCTGGTCAGTTTTCTGATTCCACTCTTTATAATCCAGTTTTTTATCAAGTAATCTTCATTTTTCTTTAGCTAAATTATCTAAGAGTCTTGATTTCAAAAATTTCCCTCTTGAATACTCCTCATTTGAACATGAATTGAGAGAATAAAATTTTGAAATACTTGTTTCCCCTGACATTGAAAAGAGGTGCATACTTGAAAGTTGTTGAAATAATGTAACTGCGAAGAGCATT
>JASDQU010215598.1:3984-18216 GCA_032191745.1 Picea mariana
GTCTTTTGCAAATTTCTGGCTTAACCTGTCATCATCACTACCAAAAATAATATCATCAACATAAACTTCAATTAATAAAATATCATCTTGACTTATCTTGATGTAGAGGTTGTTGTCTGCAATTCCTTTTCTGAACCCAGCCTATTGTAGATACTTATCCAGTCTAGAGTACCATGCTCTAGGAGCCTGTTTTAGACCATACAAGGCCTTCTTTAATTTACACACATAATCTGTGTTCTCTGACAATTGAAATCTTTCTGGTTGTTCAATGTAGACTTCTTCTTCAAGTTCCCCATTCAGAAAAGATGATTTTACGTCCATCTGGTACACTATAATATTTTTAGAGCATACATAAGCTAAAAACACACGGATTGCTTCCATTCTGGAAACTGGGGAAAATGTCTCTTCAAAGTTTATTCCTTCAATCTATGCATATCCTTTACATACCAATCTAGCTTTTTTCCTTGTAACCCATCCATTTTCATTCAATTTATTCCCGAAGACCCACTTTGTGCAGATCACATTCTTATTATTTAGTCTTGCAACCAGTTCCTAAGTGTCATTTTTTTCTATTTGATCCAATTCTTCATTCATGGCCTTATTCCAAAATTCATCCTTGTTGTCTTCTTCAAAACAGTTTGGTTCAATTGTAGATAAGAGTGTTGGGTGTGTTTGTTCTGGTGAACGGATTTTTCTTCTAGTCTCAACTCCTGCATCTTTGTTTCCAATAATTTGATCTAAAGGATGATTCTTTTGTGCTTGTTTGCTAGGTGTCTTTGGAGATACTTGTTGAACTTGCTCTTCTATTTCTATTAGATTCTCTTCATCTTTATCTTCTACTTCATCTTCTGCTTCTTCTTCAAAAAGTTGTTCCATTGATTTGTTTTATTCTTTCTTTGATTTTGGTCTGCCTATTTTATCAATTGTTACGTTGATGCTTTCTACAACTTTGTTTAATCTTAGATTGTAACACTTGTATGCTTTCCTTGTACTTGAGTAACCAACAAGTATTCCTTCATCCACACAAGAGTCAAACTTTCTCATTCTGTCATATTCTACTTTGATGTAGCATTTGCTTCCAAAAACTCTAAAGTGCTTCACATTTGTTGGTCTTCCTTTCCATAGCTCATAGGGAATTTTATCAATGTTTTTTCTGAGCATTACTTTGTTTTGAATGGGAACTGTTGTATGCATTGCCTGTGTCCAAAATATATCTGTCAATTTGTAATCCATTAGCATTGTTTGAGTCATTTCCTGTGTAATTATCATCCATTACGATAATGTTCCTTTGTCTTTGAACCACTCTCTAAACCAATCTATGAATCCATTCTATCGTCCACTATCATATATCTATCCAAACCTGCTAACTATTCTTACAAATCCATCTATGTCCATACTGTCCAAGACTTTACTTGCGCAACTGTCCATAATGCTAACCCATTTATCATTATATTATCAAACTATATTTCTGCTAACTGATTGCTCTGAATATGTCTTTTCAAACTCTACAAGCTTCTCGAAGGATAGTTCTTTGGTATGTCATAGCTATCGCATACACTCCCCCTGTCTAATATTCATATTACTCGAGAGTCTCTAAGCCGGATGGCTCAGAACAATTCCTGCTCTGATGTGTATTCATCATCATCTTCATTGGTAGATTCATTATCTCTCTCGGCTCCGACTTCTTTTTTTCTATCCGTGGATTCATCTTTCACTACAATGTCTGAAAGTACATTCTCTTGAACCTGTTCCTTATTTACATGTCCTTCCTTTCTTTCAGTTATTTTCCAAACCTTTCTGTATCTAACATCTTTCCTTTTCTCTGTAGAATTTTTTTCATCTCATTTTATTGTCAATCTTGCGATCTCTAGTACCTGGTTTTTGTTCACCTGTTCTGCCTGTTTTCTTATCCATACTTTCTTATATCTGATATCAGTATTCTCTTCCATGGAAGTATCGATCATGCTTCTACAATCACTGGCTATGTGTCCATAGTTATGATATTTGTAACACTCAATGTTAGGTGCGACCACATAGGCACGGTCTGCTTGAACATTTCTTTTATAATCCCTACAATCTGCAACCTTATGTTCAAAGTTAGTATAATAAAAACAATGACCATAAAATAATTTTTCATACCTGGGAGTGAATGATCTTCTTTGTGGCATAGTCCTTCTGAATTTTTTCTTTGACTGATCATGATCATGATTGAAGCTTCTTTGTGGCTTGAACATGGATGGTATTCTTGAAGATGTATCTTCAATAGTTTTCTTAGATTCTGGTTGACCATGATTCCTTCCTTTGAGTACTTCTGCATAACTCTTTCTATTTTATTCATTCTTCTTTTCTAGCAACGTAGAGTGATTCTCTTCATTCTCTACAATTTATGTGGTGTTTCTATCTCTTCAACTTTCTTATTGAGCTTGACGATTTTGACTCTTAGTGTGACAACTTCTTCTTCAAGATTCTCAACCTCTTCTTATTTCTTCATTATCTGAGACTTCATGACCTCTTCTGTTCTCTTTGCTTCTTCAAGTTGGATTTTCAATGCAATTATTTCTTCTTCCAGTCTTCTCTCTTCTTGGCCAAACTCTTCCTCAAGTTGGTTTAAGTCATTGTTTATTTCCTTGAGGTGATCCATCAATATCTTTTATCTCTTTTCCGCGTCTTACTTTTGTGCTGCTATGTTGGCTTCTAAACATTTCTTTTGATATTCTATAGTTTCTTCAATTCTTTTGGGCTCTTCTAGTTGAGCTCTTAAATTCTTGATGACTTGCTGATCTTTTTCGGAACCTTGAACACTTTGTTTTTGCTTCATCAATTCTTTCTTGGATGACTTGTTTTCTTCTCTTTNGTAATCCTTCCCAGATGAAATCCATTGCTATTTTGTTATTCTTCTTCAATTCCTTCTTGGCTATAGTCTTTTCCCTTTTGAAACTATAATATCCTATAACAACTGATAGCCAAATATAATGTCCCTGTGCCTGTAAAAATACTTATGTCCTTCTGCTCCACATCTCATACTTAAAACCATTCTGACCATTAAACATTGGTATTCCATTTTCAGAATAATCCATGATTTCCTTCCAGTGGTTAAACTATTTCCTAAAGAAACCTTGCTTTGATACCAATTGTTGAATTACTAAAAGGGGGGAGGCGGGGCGGGGAGGCGGTGAATCAATAATAAAGAATTTTAATCATTTTTAACCATATAATCATGCTATATTAATGTAGCATTATCATCCAATAATTGCAGAGTAAATAAACAATGAACAAATGAAAAATCATACACATACATAGTAAACCAGTGTTTTACGTGGAAACCCAAATCAGGAGAAAGCCACATAATGTTTTTTCCTATATGTCTTGAAGAATTACATTCATTGGAAGCACCAACTTCCTTTGTTTTCTAGCTGCAACTGGAAGGAGGCTCCAACCCCCTAGTTTCTTAGGCTACAACTTGAGGGAAGCTCCAACTCCACATTTCTCTGGCTACAACTAGAAGGAGGCTACAACCCCCTATGTTCTCCAGTTACAACCACAAGGTGGCTACAACCACCTGTCATTGCCCCGTCCTGCCACCCTGAAGTAGAAGTAGAATGATGAAACTATTGTCAACCTGTCACTGTGAGATATACCACTGTAAACTTGTACCAATAAATTTGAACCATGCATCAACCTGTAATCAACATGTACCATAAACAAGTGCATCAACCATGCACCAACATGTACCATAAATAAGTGCATCAACCATGCACCAACCTGTACCAAATAACCTTTAATCAATCTGTACCATACAAAAGTGCATCCAACCATGTACCAATCATGTGTCAACTACTCATCAACTATGAATCATCAATATGTACCAACATCATCAACTATACACCTCATGTATGTGCCAACTCATCAACTACTTGTCTCAACCATATACTCAACATGTATCTCAACCAAAATCCCTCATCCATTTCATCATCCAAATCTGATTTGTAGCTTTGTAATAGACCTGGTGTATATGATCACATTCCTACAAACCTTCCTTAACTTTAACAACAAGAGACTATCATTTTCATCAAACTTTTCTTTAGTCTCACATGCCTAGTTTTGGATTAGTCAACAAACCTAACTTGAAGTAATCATAAATTTGAACCTGTAATGTATAAAGATCTGGAACTGATACACAATGCTCTTCAGTGTGTTTAATGAAATTCCTCCAAGTGTCACTACTTGGAACCTCTCAGAAAAAGAGTTATAGAAAAAATGACATACCTTGTTGAATTCTGGCTTATTCTAGAGAGCGACCTTGTAGAGAATGCCCCACACAAAATATTTGTTGAATCGATTGGAAACCATTACAAAACATACTAAAGACTATACTCTAACCAACACATTTGGTTTCACTGAATTTGGATCTGTTATTAAGAAGTTATGACGTTTTTACCCGAAACACCTGTTTTTGACTAGTTTCAGGACTAACCACAAATCCTAGTTTCCACAGAGTGTAACTCAAAAAATACAATGCCCACAAACATAATTTTTTACCACAGATACTTGGATATGTTTCCTCAATGGAATAACAATTTCAAGGTCTGAATCATTATAGAAAAAACGTTATGGCGAAAATGGTGAGATGACCTGAAAAAAACATACCTTAGAAAACACCATCAAAAAAATTTATCCTTCCTTGCATTTCAGCCTTCTTTTCTTCAAATTTACTCAGAATTCCGGTTTATATATCTTTGGTTACCTCAGACACCTATAGATATTCAATATTCTCAAGTGTGATTAAAATGAGAGAGCCTTGCCTCTTATTTATACTCTCCAAGTAGCTTCCTTAAAAACATCTTTTAGGTCACTTGGCCCCATTTTCCTTATTTTAGGGTTAACCCACTTCTAATTTCTCCATTAAATTTATTATTGAAATAATTTATTTTGTNTTGTATTCAATTTGAATTATAATACACTCATTACTTCACTTTATTATTTACCTTCTAAAATATCTTAAACCACTTTGACTACTTTGAACTTTTGGGGCTTCTAGATGACATATGAGGGTCCTCCAACTTCGTAAAGCCATAACTCTCAAACTGTAAGGAGTTATGTGACATTCCACATACCAAAAAAAATGGAATGACATGTACTATCAATATAGAATAGTATTACATGAAAATATATTATAACTCATACCGTTATCCATCAAACAAACTTGGGTCCATTACCCAAACCTGGGGTCTCCAACTTCTCATGGCCATAACTCTCTAACCGTGAGGAGTTATGTAATGTTCCATATACCACTGGAAATGGAATAAAAAGAACTATCCATATAGGATAGTTTACCTGACAAATTCATTGTCTTTCATCTCATTATTCCATAATTAAGCATGGGTTCTATTACTCCGCAAAGCGTCTTCCCGTGAGGGCTTTCACCATAAGGGGACCACTTTGGAGTTCATTCATATTTACTTCTTATCAACCATGACAAGACAATAATGAGTCATATTTACATCAAACAATCTTGGGTCCATTACCCAAACCTTTGTACTGTGGGGCTTTCTTAAAGGGTTGACATCAATGACAACCAACCTTAATCAACATATTCTCCCTTGCACAACAATAACTTATTATGAAAAATAATTTCAAAAAATTGAAAAAAGAGATGATGTTAAGATTCAACCACTAAATTTTATATTCATAATTTATCTCTTTCTAAGCTTTATGTTTTGATGTGAAAGAGTAATATTTTGATGTGAAAGAGTAATATTTTGATCTCATTATATTATAGTGGGTTAATATTAGGGTTTTGATCGTTATTTGGCTTTGGTTTGTATATGCATCAATGGGTTAACATGTTTAGTTGATATTAGGGTTTTGATTATCATTGGGATTTGGTTTGTATATGCCTAGATATGGGAAATAAAGAGTGTTTGGTTTCTCCCTACCACATTTTGCATTGAATGATTTCATTCATTCCCTCTCTCATGTTTATCTTCTTCATTCACCCTCTATGTTGTTTTTGATCGTATTCTTTGTTGTTACAAAGGTGTTGGGAGGATGAAAGTGTGCAAGTTTTATGTATGGCTCTTTACAGCAGGAGGAGGATAGGAGTTCTTATGTGCTTGAACACCTAGTTACTTGAATAATGTTCTCTTATGGGTTGTGTTGGCATCACTACCACTGATTGTTGACAATTGGTAGTAGTTGTTTTTTTACCTTTCTCTTTATACGTGACTATGCATCCCTCAATTGTTTTTGTTTTTCATGTGCATGTTAGTTTATATGCTAGTGCTCCTATTGTGTGGTAGTCATCGGGTTCATTGGTTTTGTATGGTGTTGGTCTATATATATCAGGTAACAAGTACATAGGGTGGCAATGAAGGAGGGTGTTGTCTAGTGGTTGTTGGGTTTCCTAAGTCTCTACAACTAGGGGATATTGTTTCTTGTGTGGTTTTGGAGATCGCTTAGAGGGTGCTCTCTTATAGGTTGTGTTTTCACTGCGACCATTTGTTGGTCATTGTTTGTAGCTCCCATTGTTTTGGGTTGGTGAAGGAGGGTGTTGGAATTTTTTAGGCAGGATACAATGAGTTGGGGTAGGAGTTGTGCCGCTCAGAATACCACCCAATCCCATGATGTCACTTCTTCAAAAAATTTGTCATGACCTAACATCGCCATGTGGTCAAGAATCAGACAGGAGGCCACATGCTTCCTTAATGTTGATCTTCCTTCACCTTAAATCCACTCTTCCCAAATACTTTCTTAAGTTGTTCCCTCGTTCGACCGTGGGTGTGTGTGGGATTAAGCCATTGACCATGACCGTTCCCCTTCATACCTGTAATCATGATCAGAATTGGGTATTGCGCAACGTGAGCCAAGATGTTATTGCATCAACCACTCATGTCATGTCCCTCCTTCATGGATTCACGTCCTCTCTCTAGTCATTCATTTCCATTGAGTTTTTGGGCATTTGTTTTTTTGGCACCCGACTTGAAGCTTCTATTTAGTGCGCCTAGGTCTCTAGAGTGGTACCTAGTCTAATGGTGAGGAGGGGGTCAGGAAATCATAAGGCATCTACCTCTCATATAACAAAAAAATTTAAGGAAATGCACATCTCAGTGCAAACCTTGCAGATTCAGATTAACAGTTTATTTGTCGAGGTGCTCTTTCTCTATCTCCAGGAAGTTATAGTATAACAGTGACAAAATTCTCATCAACTACATGATGAATGATTTTCTCTTTGCGAGCAGCTTAAGGACCTTCAAATGCAATATGGATTTGGTTGCATGCTCAAATTGACCTTTGGAGGTTCGATTGAAGTTTCGTCTCCAACTATTTTGTCTTCATTATCAGACTTAAATTCTCCAGCCTCAGGGCCTTCGCACATGGGCTCAGTTATGAAGGGCCATACTCAGTTTATCTTGTTTGATGTATTGCTTTTTCCTTATTAGTCTATGAATTTTTATTAGGCTATACTCGGTCATTCCTTTTGAAGCTATAACATTTTAGAATTGTAAAACATTTTTTCANTGTGGTCGAGAATCGGACAGGAGGCCACATGCTTCCTTAATGTTGATCTTCCTTCACCTTAAATCCGCTCTTCCCAAATACTTTCTTAAGTTGTTCCCTCGTTCGACCTTGGGTGTGTGTGGGATTAAGCCATCAACCATGACCGTTCCCCTTCATACCTGTAATCATGATCAGAATTGGGTATTGCACAACGTGAGCCAAGATGTTATTGCATCAACCACTCATGTCATGTCCCTCCTTCATGGATTCACGTCCTCTCTCTAGTCATGCATTTCCATTGAGTTTTTGGGCATTTGTTTGTTTGGCATCCGACTCGAAGCTTCTATTTAGTGTGCCTAGGTCTCTAGAGTGGTACCTAGTCTAATGGTGAGGAGGGGGTCAGGAAATCATAAGGCATATACCTCTCATATAACAACAAAATTTAATGAAATGCACATCTCAGTGCAAACCTTGCAGATTCAGATTAACAGTTTATTTGTCGAGGTGCTCTCTCTCTATCTCCAGGAAGTTATGGTATAACAGTGACAAAATTCTCATCAACTACATGATGAATGCTTTTCTCTTTGCGAGCAGCTTAAGGACCTTCAAATGCAATATGGATCTGGTTGCATGCTCAAATTGACCTTTGGAGGTTCGATTGAAGTTTCGTCTCCAACTATTTTGTCTTCATTATCAGACTTAAATTCTCCAGCCTCAGGGCCTTCGCACATGGGCTCAGTTATGAAGGGCCATACTCAGTTTATCTTGTTCGATGTATTGCTTTTTCCTTATTAGTCTATGAATTTTTATCAGGCTATACTCGGTCATTCCTTTTGAAGCTATAACATTTTAGAATTGTGAAACATTTTTTCACCAGATAACTTTTGTAAATGGGAAGATCTCTCCTTGGGCCCGCCTCCAGAACTGTCGAAAACTATGCACCTTTACAATGTGTTTAGCACAACTTTTTACTTAATTAAAAATCTCCTAGTTTTTGTTATATATATATATATATATATATTCCCAAAGAAAAAATATATTATATTCATATTGCAATATACATGTTTCGGATCACATAGAGTTGCTTTCCGCCCAAAATCTCATCAAAAGATAAAAAATAGATGTATGCCTTACTATCTCTATATCTATCTGTTTATGCCTCCATATACTTTTACATTAACATCAAGGCTATATATGCCTTTCAGTTCCACAAATTTATCTATACAACTTTACATCCAAAAATACACTAGAGCATCAAGTGCCCACTATCTGTATATCAGATCAAAAATGAACACTGGAATTCTTTTGTTGCAAAGGTGGGGTAGAATCATAACTCCATGGATTTAGTCTCTTCCTTGTCGATGAACTCATATAAACAAAAATATCCTTTTGGAAGCAAATGAGATTCCTTTGATAGTTCTTCTACTTTACCATTGAGCTCGTGCATTATATGAGAGAAAGACAACCTTTCAAAGGTTTGCAAGAAAAGTTGAATGTCACATAGCAAGGGAGTGAGTCTGACATCTGAAGAAAAATATTTGTGGCGTGCCCAGTCAATGACTAACTTGTTGGTTGTGGAGCCTGATTGTCTTCCTGATTCATAGGTCTTGTTTTGCTACTTAAATGTTTGCTTGATTTTGATAGCATATCGATAAGTGGCTCCCAGTGATGACATTTCCAAAAATTCCATTTTGGTTTGGATGTACGTGTGTAGAGCCCCGCAGTATTTTAGAAACAGATGTCACTCAAAGTATTTGATACCCAACTTGGTGCATAAGGTATGGAAGGTATTTGTGAACTCTGACATTGATTGGCTCCTCTCTTGATGTAGCATGGTTCATCTCATGTACTTGTCATCATAGTTTCCCACAGGGTAATATTGTTCCTGGATCGCATCCATAAAAAAAATCCCAAGTGGGATCAGCCCCAAATATTCCAGACTCTGTGGAATTTTTCTCCTAGTAAGATTCCCACCAATGTTTGACATGGGGGAAATCCTTAAGGAGAAAAAAGGTGATCTTTTCTCTATCAAAAAAATTGTGAACAGAGAAATAACCTTCTAGAAAATTTAACCATTTTTCCTAAGAATCTGCATCAATCTGACCTTCAAATACAAGAATATCAAAATTAACTTGTAACTTGAATGGAGTAGCATCTCCAAAGTGATTACTTAATGAAGACCCGCATGATATTGTCAGTAATCGTTGAAGGATTTGGGAAACATTCTCCAACATATCATTCCTCTCTTGTGTGAGTGATTCCACGAGAAACAAATTGATGGGATACTATAATCCATCATCTCTCTTTTCTTCCACCATGGAAGGCCGCTTGGGCTGGCGAGAGTAGTTTTCCTCACGAGAAACTAGATCGAGACCCAACTCTATATACCTTGACGTCGTTGGGGACATGCACTAAGAAGGAAAAGGAATAGCTTGCTTTGATACCACGCATCCGGATTATTTTGAGAATGAAATGAAGGAGGAAATATAATAAGTAAATACACATATATATTGTTAGAAACACAGAGATACAATAATGCACAATTTTGATTAATGATGGAAATGTACAGAAACTGTAAAAATACAGAGTGAATGAACTCGCTAGAATGGTGGCAGCTTATTTCTAAGAGAATATGTGATGGCTATGCTCATTCGAAAGAATATGATGTTTACAATGAAGCTCCAAAGGCCTTTTTAACATAAATAAAATCGAAAACCCTAACCTTGGAAGATGAAATGCCAAAAGGTCTATGGGCCCCGATGGGGGTAGTTGATACATCAACTTCCCAAGGGTGTACAATTTGCATACAATCTTTGTTTGGGATGCATGATAGCTCATTGGAAAGGTCTATGAGGACTACACATTTTGTCATCACACTCTAGCTAGAACATACATTGTGACTATTCCATGCCCAAAAAACGTTGTTTAGGGCCTCAAAAGTTTAGGACTTGAAAACCAATAGAAAACCTGCCAAGGTGTAAATCCTTGTTTTGATCTAGTGGAATAGGTGGCTGGCCATCGATTTCTTCCTGGATCATTATTCCCCCATTAGGAATCAATGGTCTCCATTGCATCAAGTTCCCGAGGAAGATTTTGTTGAATCTAAACCTTGGTGAGTTGCTTGCCTTGTTGAATAAGTTGTCCTACTTATTTTGTTAAAGGTTGTTATGAACTTGTTGTTTGAGAGGTTGGATCCATTTAACCAATATCGCTGCATTATCTATTTGAGTGTGGGAGGAATTTTTCGGTGAAGATGGAGCACAAAGAATATGAAGGGATTTGTTATAACTTCGCTTGACTAGGCAGTGTGGAGGCACCCCTTTAGGTGTAGTAAGAATATATTGTTGATCTTCTACAATCCGCTTTTGATGGATAGAAAGGTATTGGGTCAAGGTTGCAGTGTCCTTATGTTCAATGTATGTTCACCTTATGCAAAGATTGTGAATAGGATAAACTTTGCGGTATGAGAGATTACTTTGCAACACTGTTTTGTTGGGACAGTAGTCAGAACTACCTCTAGTATCCTTTAGACCTTACCCCCCAAAGTAACAATGATGTTATGAGGTAGAGACTCATAAATAACATGACACTTCCACATATCTGGTTGGCCTAACAAAATATCACATACTTCCAGTGGGGAAACATCACACAACACCTCATCCTTGAAGGGCTTGATGTCGTAGGATAGGAGACATTGTTGGCTAACACAAAGATATTGACCCTGGAAAATCCACCCGATGTTGTATGATTGTGAGTGAGGTGTTGTTGTCAAATCCAACTACTTGACGACCTCTACTAAGATTAAGTTCTTCTAGTTATCGCTATCAACAATAAAATGCAGTGGGGTCCCCTTCACCCACATATGTGAATGGAAGAGGGGCTCCCCCTCATCAGGATCCTCTGGTTCTTCTAGCTATCTTTTTGTGGTCGTGATAGTAGCAGTGGGTTTTGCATCAATTATCTGTCTCCTTTTATTATTGTTTGAATCCGAGTTTGATTCGAGGCTCAGATATGCTTCTTTGACCTTGGCTAGCAATGTCTGTTTCAAAAGACATTCATCAGTGTTGTGCCAAGGGATTTTGGGGAAGTTGCATCACTTCCCAATGTCATTTTTCATCTTCCCATTAACCTTATTTCATGCGGCTTGTACTGGTGGTATTGAGGTTGGTTGTTCTATGAGTTAGGGTTACCTTTACCATACTTTGGTTGTTGCATATTTGCAAACCCGAATTCCCGCTTGTTCTGTTGCTTAAATTTATGTTTGATTTTGACAACATATCGATAAGAGGCTCCCGGTGATGAAATGTCCAAAAATTCTATTTCAGTTTGGATGTACCTGTGTAGAGCCTTGTAGTATTTTAGAACTAGATTTCACTCGAATTCTTTGATACCCAGCTTGATGTGCAAGGTATGGAAGGTATTTGTGAACTCCAACATTGTTTGGCCCCTCTCTTGAAGCAGTGTGGTCCTTCTCATGTACTGGTTATCATAGTTTCCCACAGGTTAATATTGCTCCTTGACCACATCCATAAAAAAATCCCAAGTGGGATCGACCCCAAATATTCCAGAATCCTCTGTGGAATTTTGCTCCTAGTAAGTTTCGCACCAATGTTTGACATGGGTGAGAGCCTTAAGGAGCGTAAAGGTGATCTTTTCTCTGTTAGAAAAATTGTGAACAAAGAAATAACCTTCTAGCAAATTTAACCATTTTTCCAAAGAATTTGCATTGATCTAACCTTTAAATACAAGAATATCAAAATTAACTTGTACCTTGAATGGGGAAACATCTCTAAAACGACTGCTTGATGAAGATGCACTTGTTATTGTTGGTAATCATTGAATGAATTGGAAAAAATTCTCCAACATCTCGTTCCTTTATTGCATGAGGGATTCCACAAGCAACAACTTGATGGGATCTTCTGCTCCCTCGTCTCTCTTTTCTTCTGCCATGGGAGTCTGTTTGGGCTGGAGAGAGAATTTTTCCTCAAGATAAACTAGCTCGAGACCCAACTCTCTATACCCTGACCTCGTCAAGGTCATGCACTAAGAAACAAAAAGGAGTAGCCTTCTCTAATTCCATCGATCCAGATTATTTTGAGAATGAAATGAAGGCATAAATATAATAAGTAAATACACAAATATATTTCCAGAAACACTGAGATACAATAATGCACAATTTTTATTAATGATGGAAATGTACAGGAACTGTAAAAATATAGAGTGAATGAACTCTCTAGAATGGTGTAAACTTATCTCTGAGAATATATGTGATGGATACACTGATTCACAAGAAGATGATGTTTACAATGAGGCTCTAGAGGCCTTTCTAACATAAAGAAAATCCAAAACCCTAACCCTGGAAGATGAAATTCCAAAAGGTTTGCGGGCCCCGATAGCGGTAGTTGATATGTCAACTTCCCAAGGGAATAACGTTTGCATACGATATTCGTTTGGGTTGCGTGATAGCTCGTTAGAAAGGTCTATCTGAGGACTTCACATATTTCCATCACACTCTGGATAAATAATAAAATGTGACTTTTCCATGCCCAAAAAATGTTGTTTAGGGCCTCGAAATGACCCCAAAATTTTATGACTTGAAAAACTATATAAAAATTGCCAAGTGGAAACTGTTGTTTTGAGCCAGTGGAATAAGTGGGTGGCCATTGATTTCCTCTTGGAGCAGGAAACTAGAACAAGATTATGAGAGACCTAAACTCATCATCATATTCCACTTTTACAGAACTTAGTTGATTAGTAATCGTATTGAATTCATTTAAATGATTGGTAAGAGACCCATCTTCTAATATCTTCATATTAAATAATCACTTTATTAGAAATACTTTGTTGGAAGTCGAGGTTTTTTCATATAGTTTATCCAATGTGTTTATCATATCCTTCGTTGTCTTTTATTTTGAAATATTGAAAGCCACTGACGTTGCTAGGCATAGTCGTATCATTCCCAGTGCCTTTATGTCAAGAATCTCCCATTCTTTGTCCTTCATATTCACTCGTTGTTTTTATTTTCCGCCCAACAATAGGTAAAGATCCTTCCGATATAAATAATATTTTATCTGCATCTTCCATAACTGATAGTTTTTGCCATTAAAATTCTCTACGTTAAACTTTCCATCTTCCGCCATTGTTCCCACTCGAACCAGGAACCCTCTTTTCCTGTGAGTTACCTTTCATTCTGATACCAATTTCTAGAAAAATAGGATAAAAAAGAAATAAATAAATAAAATGTAGAAATAAAACACAGAAGATACACAATACAATAGAGACATAGATATATGTGGTTCACCTAGTGTGGGCTACGTCCACTAGAGAAATTTCCAGGTCCTTCCTTTATTATTATCCAGCAAATGAAGGGATACAACCTACAACGTACCCTTTGTAACTTCCTCTTCTTTCTATCATAGTCTCTAATCTCATAATACAATATTCACTCGCTCACACAACTGCAATACAATTCCTGTTAGGTGATTTATATGTACTAAAAAGGACACTAAACTACCCTCAATTAAATTGTCAACCCAGGGTAAGTAAAATTAGAGTTGTAGAAAAATATATGCCAAAGGTAAAAAGGTTGGTAGGAGTATAGTCTAACTACGGAAAGAAGCTATCTAGGGTTAATCTACTCAAGCAAACCTATCTAATGAACAAACCTTACTAAGAAAATTGAAACTAGGTAACCTAAGTACTTTTGGGCCAAGGATTGATGGATAGTTCCCAAGA
>JASDQU010215602.1:2834-18296 GCA_032191745.1 Picea mariana
GGCCTACCATATAATAGAATAAAACCAATGGGATAAAACCACAGGCCTACCATTACTAATATAATAAAACCAATGGAATAACTAGACTATACAAAACATGTCAAAACCATTACCTTATCATTGTCCTTTCACCAAGTCCATATTCCCATACAAATTGATAAGAGTTATCCACAAGCTGCATTTCCATCGCCAAGACCTGTAAAAATTATCAAATACAATTTTTTTGTATGAGAAAATGATATATAAGTAAATAAACATGCATTTAAACATGTAAATGACTCTAGAAATACTACAGTGGAATACTTTAATGAGCTTATMTTTGTTTTGAGAATAGGTTATTCTCTACTGAATAGGGCCAACCACATGAAGATGGAAGCTCATATGCCCCCTCCCCCCCCTCACATCGATCTCAATTCTCCATACCAAATAAATTATTTATTTTACATAGAAAACATATAAACATCCATGCATAAGTAGGAAATTCATCAAGACATATAAACATATAAACATTCATGCATAAGAAGGCAAGTCATATAAACTTTCATTCATATTAAAAACGATAGTGATCAAAATAGAAGTCATAAATTTATACAATCTGATTTTTATTTATTTTTAAACAAATGAGTGGGATATCATCATCCTCATCCATCAATGTATTTCTTGCACCTTGTCCTAGTTGTGTTGTGTTTTCATGCCCTCATGTACCATACTTCTGGTACATCGATGAGCAAGGCATGGAGGTAGTTGCAAATGGGCGTCAACTACAACAACAAAAAAAATCATATCGATATGCTAGAATATTATTGAAAGAACTATTTCATTATTTCTAATAACATTAGAATATTTCTCTTTACCTATCTCTCTAGCCATGACAATTGGTATGCTCATTGTTTGCGTCCTTGGTTCCTCTTGCAGTTCACACTCATGAGCTACATGCTCTTCCATTGAAAGAATAAAATTTATAAGTATACATCAAAAAATAAATATCTTGATCTAGGTGGATATCATTGGCCACTAACCTTTTCCAACTGGCTCAAAACAATTTTCTAGCAATTTTGACAATTTACTATTTTTAGTAGTTTTAACTTCTGGGGCCATTTTTGAGGGCCTAAATGAAGGTTTTTCAATATCAAACTTATCAATAATATATAAAGTCATTATTGAGCCCCCAAAATGAATATAATTGATGATACCTTTCCAATGGGATATCATACACCTAAAACAAAGATCGTATGCAAAAGTTACGACCTCAGGAAGTTGATGTACTAACTTACCCAAACGGAGCCCACATGACTTTTGGCGCTTCAACTCCTAGGGTTAGGTTTTTGGATGTCTAGGGTTTTTGGCATTCCTGTTTATTGTAAAAATTCCTTCAGAGCCTCATTGTAATCATCTTCTTGCAAATGCGAGTATTTGTCACATCTCTTCTCAGAGATAAGCTACCATCATTCTAGCGAGTCTTTCACTCTGTATTTTTACARTCTCTACACATTTATTTCATTAATAGAAATCATGTATTAMTGTATATCTATCTTTATGGTTGCATCTCTGATACATTTATGTTGTATTATTGGATATCTATGATATCTCTGTGCATTTCTTTATTATATCTCTGCGCTCATTTTGTGCTGAAAATAATATGGATCATATCTATAATCATAATACATACTTCTATTTATAAATCATACATACTAGAATGGCTAGTATGCTCCCCAATATCATGCGACAGGCCCTCCCCACTATCAACTGGTATTTTTTCATGAGTACCACTACCCTCACTGCTTCGATTTCTCTCCTGCTTAAAACAAGCATAAACATTTAGTTATTGGTGATATAATCAATCATGAATAGATTTTACAAGTATACTAAAATGATGGCCTTAATTATTTTATTTATCTGCATTTGCATAATTGGGGAGATTGGCATCTTTCCCAAGCCTTTTCGATATTCAACCACACTTTGAAAATGACACTTGAAACCAAGATTTAGGTCTTCCTCAGTGGTAGGGAATTTGAATGTATTTCCTTACAATGCATAACATCATTAAAATTTCTTGTAATAAAACAGTTATTAGTTTTCTACTGTTAAATAAATATTCACCAAAATTAATCATTTAATTCTTATGATTCATGCTCTTAGTTTTTTGTATCCACCTTGGCCCTATTTATGTTGCTCATGATTTTCCATTCTAGCCTTTGTTGTTTTAGAGGTCTGTGGAAACCTATGAAAATTTTGAAATATGTTAGATGTCAGAATTGTTATTTAAAACAAAATAAAAATAAATATTGAGGATATTTCACTAAAAATATGATACGTGTCATGCCTTGCTTTACTAGGTTGTGGTTCTTTTCCTTATTTTTTAAGAAAATTATTCTTTGCATCCTCTATCAATTCCTTCCACTCTTTCTCCCAAACCATGGGAGGGCGCTCATACTTCAGATTGTATTCCAATCTTTTCCTATACTGGGCTCTGGTATATTTCAAACTCTTGCCAACTAAACTGGTGACCACTTTTTTGTTGAATATATTTCCAAACAAGTTTACCATGTGGCTTATCAATTCATATTTCAAATGGATATCTTGGCCATTCCACCTTGTGACAATGGTGGGGCCAAAAAGATCCACTGCATTTTCATTCAAGTTCCTATAGGATACATTATTTCCTGCAAAAACATTCTGATTGTTAATTTAAAATAATTTTGACATATGTTCTTTTCAATTACATGATAAAAATAAATCAATTAATTAATAAATACCTGCAATATTTTGTATATTTATTGTATATTTTGTATCTATATTTTGTAGAAAGGTGACATATAGTGATCGTGTGTTTTTCACCCATCCTGCTCCAGGACAAGCTTCCTCACAATTGACACTAGGTTCATCTCCAACATCATTTGGAGTCCCAATTTATGTATGGCCCTGGTGGGGCATGTCACGCTGCTCAAAATTAGTATGCTCATCATTTGATTTGAGGCCAACCTCAGGAGAGTAAAAAATCCTCACTCGTATGCTATGTCAATGTTGTGGTCACACTGGAGCATCATCACATAACAAATCCTACAAAAGGAATACTTGACTTTATCAGGTCATATAAAAAATATAAAACTAAAAATCATAAATGAATATATGTCATAGCTAATAAAATTATGTAAAGATGCCACTTACCCAATAAGAATGTATTTTAGCTTTCAACTCATTAATTCTTGCGCTAATCTCCTACGTCATGGGTCTTCTGCTAATCAAACCAAGTAATTCTACGTTTTCCATTTTTAGGGCCTTCCTAACAGTTTCCATTAGATTTGTCCAATAAAAAATTTCTTCCTCAATCACCTCGTCATCCACATTGAGTGTGGACTACAAACATCAAACAATAAAATTAAGGAAATTAATTTTAACATTAAATAAATTTAGTTATTGTAATCATAATTAGTTACTATTAACATTTACTTGATGCGACAGAGCAGGTGACTTTCCACAGTCACCCTGGACGAATCTAGTTTCAAGTGACTTTCCACGGTCACCCTAAATCAATGTATCTGCAAGTGACTTTCCAAGGTTAGCCTGATACAATAAACCAATCAATAAAATTTATGAAAATAATTGTAATATTAAAAAAAAATAGATATTTTAATCATATTAACAACTATTATAAAAAAAAAAAAATTATTACATTGAATTTTACGTGTTCAAAGTTGCCTCTAGACCGTGCAGGCATCCGGGCATGATCACTCTTCCACAGTACAGGAAGCGAGACAATTAGTGCAAATGGTTAATTTAAATGGTATATAAGATCATTAATGAAAAAAAAAATAATAAGAGTGACTGATCAAAGGTTGTGTTAAATGGTATATAATATATTTACCCCCATAGTAGTAACCCATCCATCTATTCTATTCAAATTGTAATCGATCAATAACTCTTCATCTGCAACTATTGATTTTGTTGCAAATACGAATATATGATTTCCTTGTCGCCCATCAACTATGCAATTCAATTGCTTACTTTTTGTCTCTGGTTTTGTACTATTTATAAATCCTGCAATGTTTCTGAAATATTTTGGCCTTCCATCAATATACATAGCCGCCCCTTTATTTTGATTGTTGTCTACTAGTTGTACATAATTTGCAGCAACTCTGTATCTCCACATACTTCGTGTATATCAAACTAACATCAACCAATGATTGTATTTGTAGCATGGTATGACACACTGCATCAATTTAGTTACAGTTCCATATTTGACCTTTATTCCATCCATGAAAAATAGCCCCAATCCATGTAAAGACTATGTAGAAATGTGATACATCCTCCCATTGATGAAGAAATATATGTCCAATTGAGATAGCTCCTTAGGTACACATTGTTGCACTATATGTTTATACCTCAAGGGAAACACAATGTCACCTATGCTCTCATCATCATAATCACAATACCCTCCTTCAACAATAAAAAAATTCATGCGTCTACGAAATATTATCCTTATCTTTTCAACTCTAGTTGATCTAGAACTATTAGATCTAGTACAATGCATCTCACTTTCAACCTCTCCTAGTATATCTTGATCCTCAGTCAAGGAATATAGATCTGACATGTACCTATTTGGTGGTACCTACGCTCAATAAAATGAGAAGATAAATTAGTGATCTAATTATTTTGGAAGAGATGACGATTGTTTACTTGAAAGTCATGAAATGTGAACTCCATTTTACAAGCATAATTTAATTAGAATGTAACGCCTTTAGAGATTGATGTCATGTTATTTTATGTCGTCCCTCATGATTTTAATTTATCATTATTTCTCATAGAGATATTTTCTCTAGATTTAGATGTTATGTTTGAGGATTCTTTAGAGATGTGAAAACAGATTTTCACAAAGCCATTTCTTCATGGTAATAAATTCACACTGAAGAATATTGATCTCGGGTCAAGAGTAATTGCAGATACTTTCACATTTCTTATTTTGCAATGAATATCTATCTTGGTAAGATAGGTGAGCTTCCATAGGACTACCATTTTGTTAAATTTGGTAGCATCAACAATCATTTTCCAATGAGAGGTTAGATGGGCCACCTTGAGGCTGGCCAGGGAGATTGGAGAATGAACCAGTTTTGTGAGGTATTGAAAAACTCCAGGGGGACCGTACAAACTCTGTGAGTGAAACCAAAAGTCAGGACGAACAATATTCTTTATGATATTGCGAGTCAAGATGTAAGTCTAATGCAAAATCCATGGGGAATGTACATACTCTGTGAGCATAGACAATCTATTGAAAAAGTTAGGGAGAACCTACAACCTCTATGAGCATAGAAATAATGGTGCACAAGTCAGGGGGAACATACAATCTATGTGATTTTAGTCAAGCCTTGTTATCCATGAGAAAAAGTCAAGGCACGCAGAAAATGATAGGTTCAACATAAAATTCCTATGAGCTAGAAACAAACAATCTTCCTGATATTGCAAATGATGTAAATGTATTGATCTGGTGCATTTACATGTGTAACACTATCCACCATGAAGAAATTTGAATTTCCATGTAAAAGAACCAAGTTTCATAAAGTTGCATAAAGTTGCATAAGTTGCATAGTTGCATAAAGTTGCATAAAGTTGCATAAGTTGCATAGTTTGATAAGTTGCATGTTGCATAAATTTTCATAACTGCATAAGTTGCATGTTGCATAAAGTTTCATAAAGTTGCATAGTTGCATAAAGTCGCATAAGTTTCATAGTTGCATAAAGTTTCATAAAGTTGCATAGTTATATAAATTTGCATAAGTTGCATAGTTGCATAAGTTCCATAAGTTGAAAAGTTGCTTAAGTTTCATAAAGTTGCATAAGTTGCATAGTTGCATAAAGTTGCATAAAGTTGCATAAGTTGCATGTTGCATACAGTTGCATAAGTTGCATAAAGTTGCATAAGTTGCATAGTTTCATAAAGTTACATAAGTTGCATCAAGTGGCATAAGTTACATAGTTGCATAAAGTTGCATAGTTGCATAAAGTTGCATAAGTTGCATGTTGCATAAAGTTGCATAAATTTTCATAGTTTCATTAAAGTTTCATAA
Source organism: Picea mariana (assembly GCA_032191745.1). Classification (NCBI taxonomy): domain Eukaryota; kingdom Viridiplantae; phylum Streptophyta; class Pinopsida; order Pinales; family Pinaceae; genus Picea; species Picea mariana. Next base: position 8,897 of record JASDQU010215602.1, read on the forward strand.
AGTTGCATAAAGTTGCAGGTTCCATAAAGCTGCATAGTATTTCTACAATTTGAATCAAAGATTTAGTAGGGATGAAAAAGATATTGTTGTTGTTTTTTAGTATAGTATTTATGAAAATGTTTTTGAAGAGTCTCATGAAGATACAGTCTTCCTTGCTACTCCAGGGGATAAAAATCAACATTTTCATAATCAAGTTGAAATCTTACATAAGAAGAAAGACATGGTTGTCTATGTAGACCTAGAAGAAGAGAAAACACCTAATGATATTACAACTGAGTACACACAAAATCAGCTTTGCATATCAACCAATACAGGCTGTGAGCTACAACTTACAAAGGCTTTGAATATGAGATGATACAGGCTACGAGTTATATCTTACAAATGCTACGAATATCAACTAATACATGCTACAAGTTGTAACATACAAAGGCTACAAATATTAGCTGATATAGGATGCAAATTGCATCTTACACAGGTTGTGAATATCAACTGATACAGGTTACGAGTTGCATTTGACACAAGCTGTGAATATCAACATATATAGAGTGCAAGTTGCAGCTGACACAAGTTTCAAATATTAGCTGATACAGGCTGCGAGTTGTAGCATACATAGGTTGCGAATATAATCAAATACAGGCTACAAGTTGCAGCTTACATAGGATGTGAGTATCATCTGATACAAGCTGCAAGTTGTAACATACATAAGATTCAAGTATCAACTTACACAGGCTATGAATATCAACTGATACAGGCTGCGAGTAGCAAAATATATATCAACATTCATATCAATCCAGAAAATATAGAAGCTTATCACTTAGGAAGCACACAAATTCTTCCATAGTGTTGGTATACAATAGACATATTTATCAACAAGTTTATGAGTCCGTTACAGGTTACACAGTATGGTCTAAGTCATCTTGGAAAGCTCATTAAGAGTAGAATTTCATGGTGGAATATTTGTAAGTGATCATACATTACTAGTGCAATAAAATAAGATTGTTTGCTGGGTTTTTCTCCCTGTATATGGTTTCCCCAGGGTATATGCATTGTTATCTTGCATGATGGTAAACTTTTATATCAAAGTGTTGAAGAATTTAAAGTAATAATCCACATATTATATAAAGCTAAAAACTTCAACAACTATAACCCCCAATCCCAAAACCCCTCAACCTTATCAACATTGATCCTTATGGGTGCATCAATAACTGATGTGGGTATTTTCTATGAGAATAAAGGGTGCATCACACCTAATGTTGATACTATGTAGATTCTCTCTGCCCTTCACCACGTACATCTCTCTGCAACCTCATCTTCCATCTCTCAGGCGCAAAATTAAAAATTTGGGTAGGAAAACCAGCATAGAGTGGTTTATTAGCATTTATTTCAAGCTTCACCATAGGTTTGGCTGGAACTTCTTTGTTGAGGGAATCAAAATCCCCCTCCCACACAAATTGACCAAAAGTGAAGTTTCAAAAATTTCAAAATATATTTGATATGAAGAGAAAAAAGTTTACAAAGCTATTGTACAATACATTAACAAGAATATATTGGAGAGCCATTACATATTTCAGTGTCATGATGTTATTTTTGGCCGGATAGGGCTCCTCCTCTGTCATTGTCCAAATGGTGTGAGTTTCTCTGTGAGTCTTCAAATGGGTAGTTGGATTTTTCTGCTCTATGCCTAGTCTTGGAATGGGTGGTGTGACCCTTTGCTTGTCTGAGATGGGTGAGACTGGCCATTTTCTACTCTGATATGGGAGAGTTTGGCCTTAATTTGTTGCTCTAGTTGTGATTAATGGGCGCGTAGGTGGGATAGTTTTAGTTTTAGTTTTTATGTTACATTTTATTTTTATTTTTTATTTTTTATTTTTAATATAATTAATATATAATATATACGATGGTCCTTGTGGATGCTAACACAATGTGATTTATACCCAGTGCTCTTCATGTTAAAGTGAAGAAATTCAACCAAGCGCGGGTAAACTAGTATAGACAAGTGGAATCCGACCTTTTAATTAATATTAAACCTTGTCGAAAATAATATAGACAAGGGGAATCCAATTGTTTAATTAAAACAAAGCACCATGATTGTCTCTGCAGATGCTGACGCAATGTGATTTATATCCATTGCTCTGCATGTGAAGGTGAATAAATTCAACCAAGCACGGGTAAACAATGAGAGTAACTATGAATCTCTTAAGATACTCATATGCCTAGTCATCTAATTAGTGACATGCATGCATGGATTAAAAAGATTCCCATTATCCCTAGCTACTCTCTATAAAAACCACAACCAATAGATATTAGCCGAAAATACTAACCCTTATAACTCATAATGCCTAATCCTTGTCAACCCTAATCCTTATAACCCTTAACTCCTAGTTCTTACAATCCTTAAAACTGGGCACTATAACATATAATAACATATTTTTAATCCTTATAATCCCTTAAACTTTACCCTATTACCCTTCATCAATAACCCAACTAAACTTGTAATCCCAATGGCACATAAACCCTATCTTGTAACTCCTAAGAATGTATCAACCCTAATTCCTATGACCCTTAGCTATCCCCTATGAACCCCAACCACAATCCTTTGTAAATCATAACCCATTTAACCATTAACACCAAAATTAATGATATAACACCTATCCCTTAACCTTTATAATCTTAGACAACTAACCCCAATAAACATTATTATTATAACCTCTAACCTTTATAATTCTAACACCTAAACTTTGTAATTCTTACACCTAAACTCTAACACATACATATCCTAACTGACCTTACTTTGAATAACACCTATAACTCCTAACTATTATAACCCCCATGAATTTTCACCCCATAAAAACCATTATCTAGAATGAGTAACCCTAACCCTATGACTCATAAAACCTTAAACCTTTAAGGAATTGTAAATGACATAATTAACCTAGAACACATGATATGAACTTTTTAAAAACTAACCCTTAGAACCTCTATCAAATATAATCATATAACATCTATAAATCCTCACACTTATATAACCCATTGCATTGTATCCCATTTCTTATATAACCCATAACCTCTATAATGAGCAGCCACTATGAAAATTAACCATGAACACTTACAACCATTAACTCCTATAACCTATAACACATACAACCCTTAACATTATTAATCCTTGTGACTTATAGCCCACAACTTGTATAACAAATAAAACTATGTCTAATCGTTTAGCCCCTAGGATCCCTAACCATATAACCATTATCTTGAAGGATATCAAACCATATGACTCATATGACCTATTAATTTTAAATGAAATAAGCTATAAGACATAAATAAAGATTTTAAAAACTAACACATACAACCTCTATCAAATATAACCCTTTACCCATGTAGCCCCTTTATTATCAAGCATTACTTAACCAAAGGGGATTACATATTGGCTTTCCCAGAAGGTGACCTCTTCAAGGGCCTTGTCAATGGGTTATATTTCAAGAAGTTTTACCCATGAAACCACACTCACTGTGTAGTGAATAATGTATATAAAACATTACTTTTTTGGCTTAGAGATTCATTTTTTGTGTTATTCCTTTGATTTTGTTTTATCAAAATTCTTGATGGTTTTCTTTCTTGGTTTTCTAGTTGATTTCCCCACCACATACCACAATAGTTTTTTCTCATGGAACTAGTTGTTGGAATTAAAATATAGCTTCATTAGCTTGGTCCGTTTATTTACCCTCCCAAACACTACTCCACTCATGTGGTGTGTGCATAGGACCAACCACCAACAATCACATTGAATACACCATGCTGACTGAATTTCTCATTGATGTGACACATGCTCAAATCGAACACCTCAAGGTCCACTTGGATTCAAAGATCCTCATATCGAACTTTGATTGTCGAATTGTTTGTGCGAGTGATGTTTGAGTCTGGAAGCCCTCACATACTATCATTGTATGCATCTAGTCTAACCATGTCAAATTTCAGTCCATACAACCACAAATTGAAAAAATATCAACGTTGGCCCCATTCACATGTCATCTATAAGAAGGGTCAAGTACATGGGCAGGAGCACATTATTTTTGTCTTTTGATATAATAACCAAAGAATATTTGATTGTTGAATTGTTTGTTTTACTCATGTTTTAGTCTGAAAACCCTCCCATGCCATCAATGCTAGTGTGTTGTCCAAGCATGTCCAATTTTAGTCCATACAAGCACAAATTGGAAGGTAAAATACGATGACGAGCCCATTAATTTTTATGACTTCTTTCACGGTTTGGTATTGTTTCTATCTATGTAGGTTGTGTGTTCATGAACCATATTTCCATTGTTTTCAGAATGCTCATCACCTCACCTTCACATAAAATTTCTCAAATTGGAATATAATAAACTCAAATGAGATTCTCTTGGTTTTGAGAATAATTATTTTTCTACTAAATAAGGGCAACCACATGAAGGTGGAAGCTCTAATTATCCCCCCCACCCCCCCCTCACATCACTCTAAATCCCCCCATACCTAATTTGACGTAATAAATAACATGTAACATGCTACATAAAAAAATGGCATGAAACTTTAAAAAGGTAATTAATAGGTATAAATAAACACTTAAAAAACTAAAATCATATAAATACTAAATATATAATTAACAAAATAAATTATAGAAAACATATAATCACATACCTAGTACATTTCAACTTTTGAAGATCATTTATCTTCTTGTTCATCAAAATCATGATCTAGTTCATAATCGATAATATCGAAAGAGTCATTCAATGTATCAACGTCATTTTCACTATCATCATTGATATCATCAATGAGAACATTGTCTGCTACATTTGGATGATCAACTTCTTTGTCTTCTTCATCTGAAAAGTCAGCAACCACCTACTCCTGATCTGCATCATCGTATTCTTCTTCAAGATTATCTTCTTCCTCTACATTATTATACTTTAATGGTGTTCCTCTTGGATCATATCTAACAATGTATGACCAATGTACTCTACCAGGTACCTCTGAGTAAAATACTTGCTCACATTGACTTGGAAGAACATAAGGCTATGTACTCGGTTCAAATTCCTTTGTATTGACAATGTTAAATACATTAGCATGCTCAATAACAATTCTTTCAAGATCGTATTCATGCATCTGTAGCATGTTCCATTTGACCTCAAAAAAAACTATTTTAAATGAATTAAAATCACACTGAATTATATCCTCCAAATACCAATAGTACCTATTTTCAGTTTCTTTTGGATGCATGCCATTTCTAGAGGAAATATTAGTGACCTTAAACACTGCAGTTATCCCACAATATGAGGATTTCATCTTATCATCCAACTTTTTCATGCAAAATTTATGGTCGTTTCACCACATAGCCTTGTGGTGTTTCAATTGCAACATGAACAACAAGTAAAGCATGCATTGTCCATTAGTAAACGTCATATAATATGGACTTAGTAAATATATATTTCAAAAAATAAACAAACCAAATATATTGATGTAATGGGAAATAACTATAAAAATGTGGGTGAATATACTTGCCTTTTTATCTTCTAAACCAAAGGATAAATCAATTTCCCTTTGCGTAAGATCAATAAATTCATGTTGATAATGATGCATTGTTTTAATCATCTTACTAACCCCTTCCAATGATAAGCTACCATAGTATTCTTCACATAGTTCTATCCAATACTCCATCCAATCAAGATTGTTTGCAATGTATAAATGTAGAGCACCCACTCTCGCCCAACTATATGAAATAATAACAATTGAATATCAATAATTAGATATCATTGGAAAAGTTTAATATAGTTGATGGAACAAAAATAAATGAATGAGTATGACAATATAAAATTGAAAAATTAAATGTATAATATATTAAATCTACAACATATAATTACCTTTCATGGTCCTTATTCTACCTTTCGCCAATAGTGCCTCCCCTTCAAATTTTTTGATGGAGTCAAGATGCCAAATGCGAGGCACATTCATATTTTCTTATAATTTAGGAAGATATTGACTCAAATACTGATAAGAACCAAACATAAATATAGCATAGAAAAACCTCAAGAAAAGTACTCAACGCCTTGAAAGAGAGATAATTTCAGATAATGAACCTCTTCGAGGGGGAAACCTCCTTTTACCCCACTTAAATGTTCAAGTACAAGATGATTCAAAATGAAAATGTCTCCTTGGTATATATAGGATACTAGGAGGTATAACTACAAGTAATGGCCTAAAGTTGACATAAATAAAATAACATTACTAATATAATATGCCCCAATTAAGGGGTAATGAGTCAATATTAGGGCTTAACATGCCCCTCCCCTTGAGAAAAGTGTTGTCTGCAATGCTTGAGTAACTCTGGATGCTTCTATATAAAAGAATCATCTTTCCAAGTGGAATCTTTAGCCGGTAGTTTCCTCCATTTAATGAGATGCTCTGAAATGGATCTATTCCTTAGCTGGCAAATTCTTGTGTCAGTGATGGCTTCAGGCTCCAATATGATTTTTCCTTCCTCGTCAAGTTCTAGCAATATATTTTGAACTGGGATCTTGTCACCTATAACCTTATTTAAGCATGAAACATGGAAAACTRGGTGTACACGTGAAGATGCATGCAGCTCCAATTTGTATGCCATAGTACCAATCTTATGCAACACCTTATAAGGCCCATAGTACTTTGGTGATAATTTAGTATCCTTCTTAGCTTGCTTGAGGGACATGTGTTTGTATGGTTGTAGTCTTAAAGACACCCAATCCCGTACTTCAAAACTTCTTTCACTATGATGTTGATCTGCTTGTTGTTTCATGCAATTATGTGCCATGGTCAAGTTGTCCTTTAAGATTTGGAGAATTTGTTGTTGATTCTCGATGTGATCTTCCACTGCTTGAACCTTAGATTTTTATTTTAGAGAAGAAGTGATGGAAGGAGGGTGTTATCCATAAAGTGCCATAAATGGCATCATTTTTGTTGCAGTATGAAAGGAAGTCTTATACCACCATTCTGCCAAGGGTAACCATTTGAACCATTGTGTTTGTTTATCAGAGACAAAGCAACGAAGGTAGCCTTCTAGACATTTGTTCACTATATCGGTTTTTCCATTAGATTGAGGATGATAGGATGAGTTATAAGCCAATTGAGTACCCAATCAAGAAAATAATTATGTCCAAAAATGTCCAGTGAAGATGGGATCTCTGTCACATACAATAATCTTTGGGCTACCATGTAGCTTTTGAACTATCTCCATGAATGCAGTGGCAACAATACTAGCTTTGAAGGGATGAGAGAGTGCACAAAAGTGTGCATACTTGGTCAATCTATCAACAATCACCATGATGACACTCTTTCATTTAGACTTTGGTAACCCTGTTAGGAAATCCATGGAAACCTCCTCCCAGCGCTGACTTGGGATGGATAATGGTTGTAAAAGACCTGGGGTCTTAATTGTTTACACCTTATTTTGTTGGCAAACCACACATTCTGCCACAAACCTTTGAACATAGCGTCTACCATTTGACCTCAAACAAAACTATTTTAAATGAATTAAAATCACACTGAATTATATCCTCCAAATACCAATAGTACCTATTTTCAGTTTTTTTTGGATGCATGCCATTTCTAGAGGAAACATTAGTGACCTTAAACATTGCAGTTATCCCACAATCTAAGGATTTCATCTTATCATCCAACTTTTTCATACAAAATTTATGGTTGTTTCACCACATAGCCTTCTGGTGTTTCAACTGCAACATGAACAACAAGTAAAGCATGCATTGTCCATTAGTAAACGTCATATAATATGGACTTAGCATGCATTGAAATATTGTTTACACCTTATTTCAAAAAACAAACAAACCAAATATATTGATGTAATGGGAAATAACTATAAATATGTGGGTGAATATACTTGCCTTTTTATCTTCTAAACCAAAGGATAAATCAATTTCCCTTTGCGTAAGATCAATAAATTCATGTCGATAATGATGCATTGTTTTAATCATCTTACTAACCCCTTCCAATGATAAGCTACCATATTATTGTTCACATCATTCTATCCAATACTCCATCCAATCAAGATTGTTTGAAATGTATAAATGTAGAGCACCCACTCTTGCCCAACTATATGAAATAATAACAATTGAATATCAATAATTAGATATCATTGGAAAAGTTTAATATAGTTGATGGAACAAAAATAAATGAATGAGTATGACAATATAAAATTGAAAAATTAAATGTATAATACATTAAATCTACAACATATAATTACCTTTCATGGTCCTTATTCTACCTTTGCCAATAGGGCCTCCCCTTCAAATTTTTTGATGGAGTCAAGATGCCAAATGCGAGGCACATTCATATTTTCTTATAATTTAGGAAGATATTGACTCATATACTATTAAGAACCAAACATAAATATAGCATAGAAAAACCTCAGGAAAAGTACTCAATGCCTTGAAAGAGAGATAATTTTAGATAATGAGCCTCTTCGAGAGGGAAACCTCCTTTTACCCCACTTAAATGTTCAAGTACAAGATGATTCAAAATGAAAATGTCTCCTTGGTATATATAGGATACTAGGAGGTATAACTACAAGTAATGGCCTAACGCCGACATAAATAAAATAACATTACTAATATAATATGCCCCAATTAAGGGGTAATGATTCAATATTAGGGCTTAACATGCCCCTCCCCTTGAGACAAGTGTTGCCTGCAATGCTTGAGTAACTCTGTATTCTTCTGTATAAAAGACTCATCTTCCCAAGTGGAATCTTTAGCCGGTAGTTTCCTCCATTTAATGAGATACTCTGAAATGGATCTATTTCTTAGCTAGCAAATTCTTGTGTCAGTGATGGCTTCAGGCTCCAATATGATTTTTCCTTCCTCGTCAAGTTCTGGAAATATAGTTTGAACTGGGATCTTGTCACCTATAACCTTCTTTAAGCATGAAACATGGAAAATTGGGTGTACACGTAAAGATGTAGGCGGCTCCAATTTGTATGCCATAGTACCAATCTTTTGCAACACCTCATAAGGCCCATAGTACTTTGGTGATAATTTAGTATCCTTCTTAGCTTGCTTGAGGGACATGTGTTTGTATGGTTGTAGTCTTAAATACACCCAATCCCCTACTTCGAAACTTCTTTCACTATGATGTTGATCTACTTGTTGTTTCATGCAATTATGTGCCATGGTCAGGTTGTTATTTAAGATTTGGAGAATTTGTTGTTGATTCTTGATGTGATCTTCCACTGCTTGAACCTTAGATTTTTCTTTTAGAGAAGAAGTGATGGAAGGAGGGTGGTATCCATAAAGTGCCATAAATGGCATCATTTTTGTTGCAGTATGAAAGGAATTGTTATACCACCATTCTGCCAGGGGTAACCATTTGAACCATTGTGTTT
>JASDQU010215604.1:0-18524 GCA_032191745.1 Picea mariana
CCCATGAGGGATTTCACCATAAGGGGACCACTTTGGAGTTCATCCGTTTGTACACCTTATCAATCATGATAAGACAATAATGAGAGCATGGATCCTCCAACCATTCTTCTAGGATAACTCAATCTGCAAAGCGTCTTCCCATGAGGGCTTTCACCATAAGGGTACCACTTTGGAGTTCATCCATTTGTGCACCTTATCAATCATGATAAGACAATAATGAGTCATCTATAAAATTTTCCAACAATGCATCATATACCAATGGAACCACATCAATTCATCTTCATCATGTATCAATGACAACTCATTGATCCATCTTCATCTATGCATTCTCATTTAGAACAATACATATTATATTACATAAATCATCAATCAATCAATCCTTTGACATCAATCAATCACTTGACATGAATCAATCAAACCATTGGAATCAATGACAACATAATCCAATAGATTCTCAAACTTGGCTTGCTCTCAGATCATTTGACATAGAGTCCACGATCCAACTATGCATGTCCCTCTTTAATCCAACGGCTATCCTCGACTCTAGGACTTTGGCCTTCGACAATCTCAAACCTTTCTCCTTCGTGTTTTCCCGGAGCAGTTTCACCCGGAGTTCATGATCCATTGACACGTACCCTCCTACATGAGCAATGATCATAAATGACTTCGACACTTTGGGACTTTAAGCTGATCACTGCTTCATTCTCCTGCAGAGTGGTCACTTCCTGAACAAGTCATAGGCGGTGGAAACTGCTTGCTGTCGGTTAACACTTCCACTTACATTGTCCTTCCACTGTACTAGATCAACTGTTGAGAATGCATCTAAAGTGATCTTCAGATTAGACAACTCGTATCCACTTCCAAACTTCAACATTCAGGACTTCTAGACTTAGGGCATTTTCTGGTGGTAAAACTCTTGAATTAAACCTCCTAGAGTAACGTCACTTACTTACGTCACTTGATTACATGACATGATCCTAGTAGCTTCCACGTGTCACTAAGATTTGTGATTTGTACGTAACTATAATGCCAAATAAACTTGACACTTGTCATTGTCTCATTGTGCCATGTGTCCTTGATGACATAGTCTTGTTGACATGGATTCTGATTCATTTCAGGACTTCAGGACTTCGGGCATTTCAAATTTTCAAGTTGTCAATTCTTCTGAAGTGAGAGTCCCCAAACAATAACCTCCTTTCATATTTTAGACCCAAATTAAACGTTGTTCGTCGATCATGTTCTCAGATCGATGACTTGATATTTCTGTGATGCTGCTTTTCTAGCTTATCCTATCCTTCCACTTTAAACTAATCTGATGAATTTTGTTTACTTTAGCTCTTCGGCTCTCAATACTTCAGGTTTTTAAAGTCTCAAACTGAAAAATCCTCGAAGTGATTTCCTCTGGAGTTGAGGATCGTGTGCCAGCTTTTAGTCTTGATGATGGACGGTCCCTGCTTACTTCATGACTTTGAGACTTTGACAAGTCCGCTCTCCTATGCTCTTCAAAGGCTTAACCTTATTGCATTTACTTTTAGATCCAACGATTGTTGATCCTTGACACTCATATCCAATGGATCAGATCTGTAATTATCCTATGCACTTCCTTTGGTCACTGGACATTGATATAATTGTCATCGGGTAGTCGAGAATGGTGATCAAATGGCCACTATCATTCTTCCTTCTGATCTTTCTGATCTCTCTGAATTAGAATGTTTTTCTAAGTGTTCAAAGGTATCGATCTTTGTTCCTCTTGTGTGTCCTTTTCTTGGACCTCGATTGCACTTCTGGAAAACACAAAGCACTATCTCTTCTGAAGATGATGTCATCTACATAGACCAACACAATGAGAAAATAATTACCCTCTATTTTTATATATATATATTGTTGTCAACTATTCCTCTCTTGAACCCTTTGTCTTGAATATACTTATCCAGACTGTAATACCGGGCACAAGGAGTTTGTTTTAACCCATATAAGGATTTCTTCAGCTTGCAGACAAAGTCAAGGTTATCTGATAGTTGGAAACCCTCTAGTTGTTCCATATAGACTTCTTCTTTTAGATCTCCATTTAGAAAAGATGACTTGACATTCATTTGATCAAATTTAAACTATTTATGAAAAGCATAGGCAAGAAACATTCTGATAGCTTCCAATCTCGCTATGGGCGCAAATGTTTCATCAAAATACAGTCCTTCTATTTGAGCATATCCTTTACAGACCAATCTAGCCTTATTTATTACAATGTTTCCTTGCTCGTTCATCTTATTTTTGTAGACCCATTTTGATCCTATTACATTTTAATTTGTTAGCTTAGGAATGAGTTCCCAAGTGTCATTCTTTTCAATCTGGTCTAGTTCCTCATTCATTGATTTTAACCAATTTACATCTTTACTAGCGTCATTAAAGTTATTGGGTTCCACCATGGATATGAAGGCCATATGTTATTGCTCAGTGTCTCTGATTATCATTCTCCTGGTTTGTACACCTTTGTCTTTCTCACCAATTATATGACTTTCAGGATGATTCTTTTGAGTAATTCTGGAGGAAGGATTTAATGTTGATTATTGTCCCGACTCTTCTTGTCTAGATGTCTCTTCTCCATATGATTCTTGGACCTGTTCATCTTCAGTTTCAGCTGTGTCCTCTGTAGTAGAATCAATATTTCTCACCTCTCTTACTAGGACTCCTTCATCAACCTTTAAATCAATGCAATCAACTAATTTATTCAATCTTTTATTAAAGAATCTATATCCTTTACTATTGGTAGCATATCCCAAGAAGATGCCTTCATCATCCCTGTCATCATACTTGCCAAGCTTTTGATTATTATTCTTTATGTATCACTTACTCCCAAAGACTTTGAAGTGTTTGATTGAAGAAAGTATTCGATACCACAACTCATAAGGTGTCTTGTCACTATGTGGTCTGAGGTGGGCTTTGTTAAGGATATGGAATGATGTGTGTATTGCTTCTACCCAGTAAGTTTGACCAATGTTTTTCTCATTCATCATTGACCTGGCCATTTGCTGAACTGTTATGTTTTGCCTCTCAACTACTCCATTTTGTTGTGGAGTTCCTGGGATTGTGTATTCTGTCTTGATCCCATGTTTATCACAAAATTCCTTGAAATCACTTGACACAAATTATCCTTCTCTGTCCGATCTTACTGCCTTTAATCTCTTGCCTATTTGATTCTCAGTTAAAGCCTTAAAAATTTTAAATTTCTCAAATGATTCATCTTTTTATTTGATAAAATCAACCCAAGTAAGTCTGGAGTAATCATCAATGATCAACATAAAGTAGTTTTCCTTCCCTGTGCCTTCCTATCTTGATGGTCCACATAAATCCATATGATCTAATTGGAGTGGTTTCTCTATTGAAGTAGAGCTCTTGGATTTAAGTTGTCCTGGTTAGCTTTCCTACTTGGAAGGGTTTACACATAGAGTTTTGTGGCTTTGGTATTCTTGTAATATCTTTTACTACCTCAAGATTTTTGAGATTGATTAAGTGGTCAAGTTTTATATGTCCAAGTCTCCTATGACATAACCAACTTTCATCATGTTTTCTTAGATGACACTCTTATTTATCTTGTTTCATCACATATACATTATTTTTTGTCCTTATGCCTTTAGCCACCACTGGTTCTGAGTTTACAGACTTTATCTTACAATCCTTGGAAGTGAACACCACTTCACATCCTCTGTCACACATTTGAATTACACTGAGAAAATTATGTTTCATCCCATCTATAAGCAGAACATCTTGGGATTTTCCTTTACCATTACTCAAACTCACCATCCTTTTACCCTTGATTTTACTTGGTTCATCATTTCCAAAGGTTACATTTCCTGTTTTACTTTTACTTATAGACAAAAAATTATCCTTATATCTAGTCATGTGCTTAGAACATCCACTGTCTATATACTAGGGGTATTTTTGTTTTTGAATTGAAAGTACTAGACCACATTTTTCACTATCTTTCTTTTTCCATGTGCTGGCATTTCTAGTTAAAGGATTATCCTTGGATCTACCTTGTACTTCTTCAGATGGAGGTTTACAACTTTATGGACAAAGTTATGATAGTTATAACATTTGAGATCATTTTTCAGTAATTCAAAGTGATTGGCTCTACATTGTCTATTCATTGGTTGCTTAGTTTTATGTTGTAAAGATTGTTTATTTCTTGACCTCCTCAGTTGCATGTCTCAAAACTTAATTTGACAATTCACAATCTTATGACCAAAATTAGAACAATAAAAACAGTAACCATGGAAGAAAATTTGGTACTTGAAGGATGGCCTTTTTCTTGGCATTTGTTGATCCATCTTCTGATCTCTTTGTTTTTTATCAAGGATCATCTTGTCTTTATAATCTTTTGGTGACAGAGTATTCTCATGGTCTAATTGTCTGCTGACTTGGAACTTGATCATCTTTACTGACTCTTTTCTTTCTGGTTGTTTGTTGCTTGAACCATTTACATAACCTAAACTAGTCTTCAACAAAGAATATATTTGTTTGCTTAGAATGTCATTTAATTTTGTTGTGGATTTAATGCTTGGAATATTTTGGAGATATAATTTTTTAAACTTCTCCATCTCTTTTATGGTTTTTACTACCTCTTCTTCCAAGGCTTCACACCTTGCCTTCTTTTCTGACAATTGTTGTTTCATAATGTCCTCTATTTTCTTTGCCTCTTCTAATTCCACTTTTAGCAGGGCAAAGTCTTCATCAATTTCTTTATTGTCTTTCTTGAACTATATCAACAATTGTTTTTTCTTTTTCTTCTTAGATCTGAGTCTAGAAATTTCTTCTAGAGCATTGATCAATTCTCCTTCCAAGTCAACCATAGATTCTTCATCGTCAACATCACTTCTTGTGATTTTATTATCATAATCCTCTTTGGCCATAAGCATAAAGTCATTAACCTGATCTTCAAAGGAAGAGTCACTATCTGTGTCTTCTGAAGAGTCATCATTGTTTACACATAAACTTTTATTTTTACCAAATCTCTTGGGTTTGTACTTCTTTTCACCTTCGGAATTCTGATCATGCTTCTTGTGTGGACACTTAGATGAAAAGTGGCCTATCTTTCCACAGTTAAAACATTTGAAGGGAAATTTTCCTTGGTAATTGCCTAATCCTTTCTTTAGTCTTCTCACAATTTTTTCTTCAATTTCATCAGGCTCAGAATCCTCATTCTTATATTCTTTAAATGATTCTTCTCTAGAGGTGGGTTTATCTTTACCTATCCTCATTTCTTAGGAAATAAGAGTTCCTAGGAGTTGGTCAATAGACAGATATTTTAGATCATTAAGTTCTTCTATAGCAGAGACCTTTGGGTTGAACCTATCTGGTAGAGATCTCAAAATTTTATGAAGTAAAGAGACATCCTCAATTTTTTCACCAAGTCATATCATTGCATTTACTTGTTCTTCAACTCTCAAAAAGTAATTACCAAGAATTTCATCCTCTTTCATATTTACCTGTTCAAACTGTAATCTATAGGTTTGAAGTTTGGCATCCTTTACCTTCTCATACCTTCATAACTGCTAATGAGTTTGTCCCACTTTTCTTTGTTAGATTCTAAGTGCATAGCTTTTACAAATTATGTTTCTTCAAGCCCACTCAAAATAACATTCATAGCATTAGCATTGAAGTTGAATTCTAGCTTGTCATCCTTAGAATCTAGTACAAATGGCTTTACATAACCAGTCTCTACCACATCCCAAACATCTGCACCTAAAGCCATTGTGTAGGTTCTCATCCTAAATTTCCAGAAGGAAAAGTTTGTTCCATTGAATAGGGGACCTTATTGGTTGAAATTACTTCATGGCTAGTCATATTTAAGCTATACGATCTACCCTTAGATAAAAGGAACCAACGCTGATACCAATTGTTGAACAACTGAGAGGGTCGGTGAATCATTTATTATTGTGCTTAAAAAATTATGCCTATTTTGAATTCTTTACAGAACACTCAATGACGATCACAATAATGCAGGGAAGTAAGAAATAGAAAATTCAACATCAATCACACACATGAAATATATAGAGACAGATATTTCCTGAAGAAACCCATAAAGGGAAAAACCTCTTCTTCTTGATATGACAAGTAATCTTTATTTTCTGTACATTATCATTATTATAAGCTCCAACTCTTCTTGAGGCTACAACCTCTGTTTTACAAGAAGCAACTTACTGAGAGCACCAACTCTCCGGTTTTTCTAGCACCAACTCCCTTAGTGTTCCAGCAACAACTGGATGGAAGCACCAACTTCCAGTCACACAGGCACCAACATGTATAACAAAGAACAATAGTTCTCCCTTGCACCAGCCTACCACCCTAGTTTTCCTGGCTGCAACCAGATGGAAGCTACAACTCCCTATGTTCAAGCACCCACTTGAAACTCTAAGGACAATAGTCCTCCCTGGCACCTCCCTTCCACCCCGATTACAAAAACATCGTTACTGAACCTTATTACAGTGATATGTTTTTCAAAGGGATTACCTATCTCATCACTATTCTGCTATACTGCTCTGTCTCTTCATGCACACCTCAACTTTCTCTTCCTCTCTTAGATATGTATTTATGTTCTATTTATTTCTTCCGCGCTTTCCGATCAGTGTATTATTTCTAGTCTATGTGCTATGCCTCTTTCTATGCATTTCATCTACTACAAACAACATGCTTCTACCTATATGAATAAGTCTCAACAGAAGCAACCATCTCTTCTCTATTCTGCGTATATTTATCATGCCAATTCCTCTGCCAGATCATCCATGCAACTCATTGTCTTCTTTGGAGGTTATGCTGAGTCTATTCATCATCAATGGCTTATCCTGAGATTCTTTGCCTTCTCTGGCAGTGCGACTCTTCATCTTCTTTGTCACAGTCGATTTTATCCTCTCTGTTACAGTTACAAACTTTGACACTTTTCCATATATCAATTGTCTCTATGATGAGTCTTCATTCCATTGGAAGTTACCTTGAGACTCTTCATCTCCTCTAGTGAGCACCCCAATATTCCTTGAATTCTCTGGTAGATGCAATCAGTCATTTTCTGTAGTTACAATCAGCCTGTCTCGGCAATTATACAGGGAACCTTCACACGCTCATCCCCTTAGCACCTTTTCTCTTCGTGAGAAAAATTCATAGTGGGTGCTATATTTTCTTGTAGAGCCCCTTCCTTTCACGTGACCACCGGCGGTGACCAGGGGCCAATCACTTCGGGACTTCACATTTCAGGTCATATGTCATGAGTCACCCTGACTCTCTTAACTCCTGATCTCTCAAAATCTGAAGTGGAGCCTAGCAATGTGCTTGCTCCTCCCTCGATATAACCTTGGTTGATGAGATCATTTGACAATGTGATTGTGGGTGCATCCAAAGGTGGTTTAGACCAAACTACTTTTTGCCCCACAATTCACTATGAGCCTCCATGCGTCCTTTCTCCAAAATTGTGGTTTCAATTGTGGCCCGCTCATGAAAAATTAAGACGCGAGCATGTTCTGGCCCCACAATGCGATGGGACCATCGATCTCATGATATTGATGGTGCTCCTACGATCAACAGATTTGATATATCTTCCTTTACTACCTTCTTTCCTCTGTCCATGAGTGATTGTTAGTCTCAACGATTAGGTGACATGTGGGCCTCCAAACCAATGGACGAGATCGATTTTGCCTTTCGATCTTTGGGAGTTTTGATTCTCAAACTCTGCTTTCTCTTGGAGAATTTCACCCGGAGTCCACGATCCAATGATGCATGTCCCTATTTAATCCAATGACTATCCTCAGCTCTAGGACTTCGGCCTTTGACAATCTCAAACCTTTCTCCTTCACATTTTCCCAGAGTAGTTTCACTTGGAGTTCACAATCCATTGATACGTAACCTCCATCATGATCAATGATCATAGGTGACTTCGACACTTCGGGACTTTAAGATGATCATTGATTCATTCTCCTCTGAAGTGGTCACCTACTAAATAATTCATAGAAGGTGGAAAGCGCTTGTTGTCGATTAACACTTCCACTTACATTGTCCTTCCACTATACTAAATCAACGGTTGATAATGTATTCCGAACTGATCTTTATATCGGACAACTCATATCCACTTCGAGACATCAACATTCGGGACTTCGGGACTTAGGGAATCTACTGGTGGTAAAACTCCTGAAGTAAAAATCCCAGAGTGACATCACTTAGTTACGTCACTTGATGATGTGTCATGAGCCTAGTAGCTGCCACGTGTCACTCAGATTTGTGATTTTCACGTACCTGTAATTATGAATCAACTTGACACTTGTCATTGTCTCATTGTGCCATGTGTCCTTGCTGACATAGTCTTTCTAACATGGACCCTCATTCACTTCAGGACTTTGTCCTTCTAGACTTCAGGTATTTCGAATTTTCAAGTCGCCAATTCTTCTAAAGTGAGAGTCCCAAAACAATAACCTCATCACAACTTTTAGACCCAAACTAAACGTTGTTCATTGATCATGTTCTCAGATCGACAGCTCGATCTTTCTGCAATGCTTCTTTTCTAGCTTATCATGTCCTTCCACTTCAAACTAATATGATAGCTATCATTTACTCCGGCTCTCTGGCTCTACGGACTTCATGTTTTTCAAGTCACAAAATGTAAAATCCTCGAAGCGATTTTCTTCAAATTTGAGGATCGTGTGTCACTTTTTAGTCTTGACGATGGATAATCCTTGCTTACTTCAGGACTTCGGGACTTTGACAAGTCCACTCTCCTACGCTCATCAAAGGATTAACCTTCTTGCATTTACTTCTGGATACAACGACTATTGATCCTTGGATCTCACATCCAACGGATTAGATCTGTACTTCTCCTATGTGCTTCCTTTGGTCACTGGGCATTGATGTAACGGTCATCAAGTATTCGAGATTAGTGATCCAACGAGCACTGTCATTCTTCCTCCTGAGATTTCTGATCTCTCTGACTTAGAAGGTTTTTTTAAGTGTTCAAAGGTATCAATATTTGCTCCTCTTGTGTGTCCTTTTCTTAGACCTCGGTTGCACTTATGGAAAGTGCAAAGCGCTATATCTTTTGATATTTTATCTCTTCATACTATGCGCTCCTCCTCCTGAGCTTACGCTTCCTTCTTCTCCACCTTCTATTCTTGCCATCAATGACAAGCACACTCTTCTTGTAAACATGCCAACATTATCTACATAATTTTTCTATCTATCTCGTGTTGCCTTCAAATTCTGCTTAATGTTAACCATCTTATATTCCATCTCCTTGAGAAATTTTATCCCAAGTACTACTCTGTCTGTTGGGTTGTCCCAACTCACTGGAGTATTTCATTTTATACCATACAAATATTCAAATGGGATCATATTCAATGAATCTTGATACCCATTATTATAGGAAAACTCAACCAAATGCAAATAATCTTTCCATTGTGATGGTTTATCCATCACATACATTCTCAATATGTCCTTAATTACATGGTTGAGTCTTTATGTCTTCCCATATGATTGTGGATGGTATGTTGTGCTAAAGTTCATATTTGTACCAAAACCCTTAAATAATCCTCTCCATAATATTGAAGTAAACTTTTTCTCTCTATATGAAACAATTTCCTTAGGTATCCCATGCAACCTAGCAATTTCCCTCATGTAAATTTATGAAATATTACTTGTTGTATGAGCCATTTTCATAGGAAAAATTTGAACAACCTTTTTCAATTTATACACAACCACCATTATGGAATCATGTTTCCTTGTTGTCCTAGGAAAATTAGTTATTAAATCAATGTTTACCACTTCTCATTTCCTCTCTGGAATTGGCAATGGCTATAGAAAAACCCATTGGGTGTATATGTTCAACCTTCACTCTCTGACATTCCATACATCTGGAAATGTAATCAACAACATCCTTCTTCATTATCGTACAAAAGAATTGGCTTCTTACTACTATAATTGTTTTCTAGTAACTGGGATGTCTGACATATGGAATATTATGCATTTATTTCAACACCAAATTCCTAAGTTCTCCTGAACTAGAAACATAAATTATATTCTTATGAATAAGTAATCCATATTCCTTAATCGCATACTCTTTAATTTTTCTGTTGTACAGTTTCTTGTTGTAAACTTTCTTTTAGTTGTTGGTAATGTTTATCTATAACAACAACATCTAAAATTATGCTCTTTAAATATCATTGATGCATACTAACAATTATAGCATGCAAGAGATGCACTATTCTGCTGAGTGCATCAAAAACTTTGTTTTCTTTCCCTTTGATATGCTTGATTTCAAAGTCATACTCACTTAAAAATTCCATCCATCTTGTTTTCCTATCATTCAAAGTTGTTTGTTCAAAAAGATATTTCAGGCCACTATGGTATGTCCTTAATTCAAAAATTTTTCCCATGAGATAATGCCTCGACATATTCAATGCATGAACTATGAAAACAAGCTCTAAATAATGTGTGGAATAATTCCTCTTACGTTCTTTAAGTTTTATGGACTCATAATCAATGACA
The DNA here is from genome assembly GCA_032191745.1 of Picea mariana. Classification (NCBI taxonomy): domain Eukaryota; kingdom Viridiplantae; phylum Streptophyta; class Pinopsida; order Pinales; family Pinaceae; genus Picea; species Picea mariana. The sequence goes on from JASDQU010215604.1 coordinate 10,519, forward strand.
TGTTCACTTTGAGTGAGGAATCCACCAAGTCCTTCTCTGCATGCATTTGTACATGCCATCGAATTCTCATTTGGGTCAGCAATCTTTTAAATAGGTGCACTAGTAAGTAATTCCTTTAAAAAATTAAAGTTATTTTTAGACTCTATTGTCCATTCAAACTTAATTCCATTATTTTGCAAAGAAGTGATGGGATGGGAAATCTTAGAGAGCCTTTCTATAAAAATCATGTAGTATCTGGATAATCCCATAAAATATATGATTTCTGAAACATTCATAGGTGTTATCCATCCTCTAATGGATTCAATCTTCTCTGGATCTATTGATATACCTTCCTCTGAAATAATATGACCCAAATAATGGATCTGTTCTTTGTAAAAAGAACACTTACTAATCTTGGCATACAACTGATGTCCTCTCATCACTTGCAATACCAACCTTAGGTGATGTTCATTCTCTTCCTCAAACTTAGAATATATAAGTATGTCATCCAAGAATACAAAGACAAACTTATCCAGATAATTTCTAAATATTCCATTCATTAAGCAAATAAAGACAATAGGTGCATTGTTCAGTCCAAAGGGAGCCACTAAAAACTTATAATGTACATACCTAATTTTGAAGGTTGTATTATTGATGTCCTCTTCCTTAATTCTTACATGATGGTATCTAGATCTCAAGTCTATCTTTGAAAATATCTTTGATCCTCTTAGTTGATAAAAGAGGTCATCAATTCTGGGTAGAGGGTATTTTTTCTTCACCATGGCTTTATTCAACTATCTAAATTCAATAAACAACCTCAATTTTTCATCCTTCTTTTTGACAAAGAGTATTAATTCTCTCTGAGGTGAAACACTTGGGCATATGTACCCTTTCCTTGACAATTATTCCAGCTTCATTTTAAATTCTTTTAGTTCAGGTGTACTGGTGCAGAACCACCCCCCCCTCTCCTCTCCTCAGGGGCTATGCGACATCCCAGTCAAGGATCGTTCTATCTCCTAAGACGAATTAGCTCTTCAGTCCCCTACTAAAACCTAATGCGATTTTCACAAGTCCCTCTTTCCGCAAAGTGCAAGTCCTAAAAACCATGCATCCCTCTTCTTGGCCCCTTTGAATAAAGTGACGGTGGCACTAGTTCTCTGTTCTAGGCCCCTTTAATTATATGACCTCGGGCTGCATCCTAGGCTCTACCCTGAAAGGCGCTCTAAGCTTCGGGCTTCATCCTATTCACAATAGCCAAATCCTGTTGGTCACTATAATTGCTTAATTAATTCAAACAATCAAGTGCTACATAAATTGTCAACCCAGGGAAGTCTGTTTATTTCAAAGGTAACCACGCACTATATATGCTCAATTCCAAAAGCAACCTAGAGTTGTAGTAAAGGAGACTATATTAATCACACTTGCCTTGAATAAACTGAAGTTCTGACTTGAATTACAGGAAATCAACCTACCTATTGCAGAGCTTTAAAGATTAATCTAAAGAATCCTGGATTACATTAAAATAACAACTACAACAGGAAAGAACAACTATTCTGTAACTAGAGAACAGGACCCTATTCCCAAGTAGGAACTCCAGCACCTTGTTTCTGATTAACACACTTTCATGAAAACATTAATGCATTGAAGGCTAACTCTATCTAACAGAGAGCAGGACCCTTAATCCCTTCCATTAAGAAGGAACCTTTAGTACCAGTCTCTGATTAGCATACTCATGAGAATAACTGAAGGCTAGCTACTTCTACCAAAGAACAGAACCCTTAATCCCTTCCATTAAGCAAGAACCTTTAGCTCTAGTCTCTGACTGGCATACTCAGGGAAAATAATTGAAAGCTGATTACTTCTAATAGAGAACAGAACCCTTAATCCCTTCCATTAAGTAGGAACCTTTAGCTCTAGTCTCTCATTGGTACACTCAGGGAAAATAATTGAAAGTTGATTACTTCTAACAGAGAACAGAACCCTTAATCCCTTCCATTAAGCAGGAACCTTTAGCACTAGTCTCCGATTGGCACACTCAGGGAAAATAATTGAAAGCTGATTACTTCTAATAGAGAACAAAACCCTTAATCCCTTCCATTAAGCAGGAACCTTTAGCTCTAGTCTCTGATTAGCAGAACCTCATAAATTCATCACACAATATTGCTAATTAAAATGATTGTGAACTTTGTGAAAACAATGTAACATTCAATAAAACAAAGTTCTTAACAAGACAGAGTTCAGTAGTGTTTCAGCAAAGAAAAATTCATTAACAGTAGTGTTTCAGCAAGACAAAAGTTAATCAAGGCATAAACATCAATTACACTAACACACTATAAAACTAAAGGGTGAATCTTGTGAAGAAGGTGGNCGAAAAGGCTAGAGAAGGATGCTCAAAATAGTCTTTTATTCATCTATCAATGGATCATATTACAATATTAAAATGAAGTACGTCCTTCTCTCTGAAACTTTCTTAGTACAAAAACTCCATCCTTTCGAATGATGATTTCCTCTTATTTAAAGAGGGAATCCCTTCGATACAATTGATCAAAAATTACAGATGTATATCTGAGTCCTATTCTTAGTCAGATCGACTTTCTAAACCAGAGTAGGATGTCCTAGTCTCCCGCAACAGAATGCTATTATGAGTGTTGAAGGAGGTGTTGTTGTTACAGCTGGAGTGACAGTTTCTTGTTGCTGCTGCATGTTGTTTCAGCACTGTAAATCGCGGGTTGTTTCAGCCACGGGATTTGTGCTCTTGACTGTTTCAGCATTCTCATGTAGCAATGATGGTTGGTGCTTGGCTCATGGTGCAACTATTGTAGAGTTGTTGTTGACCGATGACTGTGTAACGGCTTCCTTTGTGTTTCAGCATCGTCGGTCCTGGGCTGTGTAACAACTTCCTCTGTGTTTCAGCATCGTGACCATGAACTGTGTAACAACTTCCTCAGCATCATAGATCATGAACTGTGTAACAGCTTCTGTGAATTCTTGTTTTAGCAACAGGCCTCAAATGCTAATCTGCAGTTTGAACTATTTCAGCACTTATACATTTCTAATCAATGGTTAAGTACGAGAGTGATGTAAAATATTATGCAAAACAGATTAAACATATAGTAATGAGAAGGGACATTGTATACCTTTGGAATGATTAGATAAAGTGATAATATGAGTTTAAATGTGGGTGATCAAGAGTGTAATAGTGGCAAAAAGTATGGGCAAAAAGGTACATTTTGTGGTCCTAACATCCCCCCCAAATCAAGGTGTTTCATGTCCTCAGGCAACTTCACTCTGAATCAAAGTCTGAATACCGACTCTGAGCATGTAAGTTACTCAAGAAGTAGCTCTGGGAGGTACTTTCCGTTGGCATTCTGAACCCTTGGACCCGTTGTAACCTTTGCCAAGCTGTTGTTTCTGTCTTCTTAGGTAGCTTATAATGAATTTGATATCTTTCCATTGGCAACCAGAGGATAGGAAAATAAAACCGGTACCCTATCCAGCTTTCAGCACATTGTTGAACACACTAGATGTAGTTAGGTACCCTGGAGATTGCTACCTCAAGGTTAGTAGGGCTGAAAGGATTGTATTCCTGTCTTTTCTCAGTGGATTGCTGCCAAAACAAGTTATTTGCCTGGAGGGAAACAATCTCTATGGATTTGATGAAGTGCTGACAATCTTGAAGCACTGTTGATTGTAGCTATTGGACATGTTCAGTCATCCCTGGTTTCTTTAAGAACTGGTAATATTCTGTGACAAAGGTGGCTGCATTCTGTGGTTCTGGTCTTATCCAGAGAAGGTGGTTGTCTTCATTGTGCTTGGCAGCCATGAAGTCATCTTGCCAAATAATCTGATTGTGGAGAAAGAAAGTAAATGCCTGAATCTAGATGTCCCCAACAAGAGGAATAAGGTTTAGCTTCCTGTTCTTGGGGATGGCCTCGTTATGAAAATATGCCTCACAGAGGAGGTGTTGATCCCTAGCAGATGCTTCTGTAAAGGTTTTGACAATCTGTTGGGTGTAGTACTACATGGGGTCTGCCTTCTATGATTGATTTGATCTGAAACCATGTGAGTGTTCCATAAGGAATAAGGAGTAGTTGTTAGATGGTTTCCTTGTAGCCAATAGCTTTTGTGTCAGGTCAAATACCAGGGTCAATCTGCCTTTCAACTCTTTGTTATGTTCCTTTAGGGCATGAGCTTCCTGACGTGTCTGCTCTAAAGCTTCCCAATTTGAGTAAGTATGATTTATCTAGATTTGTTTATGCTCTTGTAGGCTTTTAGCTTGTGTTGCAGCATACTCTTTCTTCCATTTTTGTATTACTGCCTTCTCATCCTACGGCTGAGTCTGTGTTTCATCATTGCAAGTAGTGGGGTGAGGTAAGGTCTGAGTAGATTGTTCCACAAAAGTGTGGAGATTGATCTGGCTGGGAGGTGTAAATTCCTCCATAGGCAYTGTCTGTACARCTTTGTTGACAAAAGCAGGGGCTTCATTTGTTGCAATGCAGGGCTCAGTCTTAATCTTGGGAGGTCCTGCTGGTTCTTGTGTTTCAGCTGTAGCTGGTTCTTGTGTGACAGCTATAACTGGTTCTTGTGTAACAGCAGGTTCTTCCTTTTTGACTACAAAAGTTGAAGGAGTGGGGGGAGCTCCTGACACTGGGACTTGAATTACCTTATAGCCCGCTTGATAGTAAATATCCCCACATTGAAAACACATACATTCTTTACAAGGGCTTTCTGTTGTATTCCCTTCTGACATGGTTGCTATACGAGCTAGGGTGTGCAAATTAAGTTCCTTCTCGTATGCTTCCTTTGCCCTGGCTAATTCTTGCTTGTATGCTTCTAGTTCAGACTTTAAAAACTCATTTTCTTTCAAGACAGAGACCATTGTTGGTTCTGGTTGAGAGATGACTAGTTCTTGTGTGACAGTCACAGCCTCACTAGCTGGTTCTTGTGGAGCAGCTATAGGAATGGCAGCTAATTCTTATGTTTCATCTTCTTGGTGTAAGGAAAGTAATGTTGCAACACCCTGGACCTATGATTCATGTATCTCAGTATCAATATCAGCAGTTGGTTCTTGTGTTTCAACCATAGCTGGTTCGTGTGTGATAGCTATGGCTGGTTCTTGTGTTTCAGCCACTAAATGGGTAGCTGGTTCTTGTGTTTCAGCTACAGAATGGGTAGCTGGTTCTTGTGTTTCAGCTACGGAATGGGTAGCTAGTTCTTGTGTTTCAGCTATGGAATGGGTAGCTGGTTCTTGTGATTCAACTACTTTATTTGAGACAGATGATGTCACAACATCCTGGGCATCTGGTTCTTGTGTTTCAGTGCCCGTAGGTGGAATAGGCAAAGATACCAGGATTTGGGAGGTTGGAGGTGTATGGGGTATTAGTCGGAGGGGTTGGGGGTCTAGGGTAGTGGCAATAATGGCTAGCCTGGTTGAGGCCCTTGTTCATTTCTTTTGTAAGAAGGGCGGAAATAAGGGAATTTGTTTTCGTTTACGTGGGGGTCTTTCCTCAAAGATGGGGCAGGGGGAATTATATGGCTCAGAGTCATCACTAAGAATATGAAGGGCGGGAGTGGATGATTCTGGTAAGGTATGAGGCGGGCTTGGTATGGTAGGGGGATTGATTGGACTTATTGGTTTTGTGGGCGGGCTATTGGGTACTTCTGGAGAGTCTGGGGGGTTTTGCGGTTGTTGCTCCTAGAGGTTTTTAGGAATTTCGGCAGCTGCTTGGGGGTTTATGGGCAGGTTATTTAGTGGAGGGTTTTGTTGGGCAAAACCCCTTTGGATGAGCAATTGGACAAGACGGTGATGGGTGAGTGAAAGGGTGGGATCTTTAGCCTTTCTGCAGTAATGTGCCATATTTTTCAGACAACCCAGCAAATAATAAGGAATATTCACCCGTCTATTATGTCGTAAATGAGACAGCAGAAGAAAGTCGTGCTGATAAACTACCTGGTATCGGCCTTCACAGGTTAGGTAATGTTTGATGAATCTTGCAACTTCTGGCCATGGGGGTGGCAATGAGCTGAGTTGAACACCCCTGCCTTTAAATTCAATTTGTTCTCTTGGCAAGAAGAAGTTCTACTGGGCATTCCGAATGATATGTTTACGGCTGAACATGTGAATGTCGTCGGTAGGGAGGCCTGAGACCTGTGCTATATCTTCTTCTGTTACTAAAATTCGGACCCCTTGGAAAATAGAATGGTCTTCTTGAAGGTTTTGAGCGAATTGCAGAACCTGTTGTTCATTATACCACTGGAGTCTCTAAAAATAACTGAGCCATCCTGCCTGCTGAAAGATTTGATAAGCTACTGGATAATGTTCTAACAGCGCTTTCATGGTGGGTTTGTTCCATATAACAGAGCCTCCCATAGCTACCAGCTCGGTAGAATACAACGTCAAAGAGTTTGAGTAACATCTTCTGTGCAGAGTGAGTTTTCCGAGCGATGATATGAAAAATGGTGGTAAAATACGTGAAAGGGTGGTGAAATAGGTATGGCGGTGGTGAATCTGTGTGAAATGATGGTATTGAAGATTTGATGTGTCCTCCCATCCCGTCAAGTGCGGCTAATAATGATTGCACTTGAGTGGTCATAATGATTTAGAATCTTCTCATTAACTATAGCCTAACTATATTACATAAAATTTACATACCTCGCCTTACCTTTTGATTCGTTCTGCAAACAAAATATCATGCCTGTTCAGCAGTCGTGGCAGAGACTTTGATTTATTAGATGAATTGTATCAAGGATTTGCTGACTGGAAGGACGAACTATAGTATGAGAGCATAAAAGATTGCTGACAGATGATGTTGAAAAGTTGGTGTTTCAGCAACAGAAAAGAACGAGGCGAAATAATTGCTGGACGGTGTTGTTTCGGTGATGAGAAAATGTGAAGAACTGCTGAACAATGGTGTTTCAACAACAAGAAAAATGGGGCGAAACAATTGCTGGACGGTGTTGTTTCATCGCTGAAGGAAGTGAAGAATTGCCGGATTGTGGTGTTCTGGCAATAGGGAGAAGGAAAAAAATTACTATGAATGGTGTTTCAGCAATGGAGAAAGTGATAAAAGGTTGTTGAGCAGTGATGGGGGAAAAAGGTGTGGGGTTGCTGATAGTGGTGTTTCAGTAATGAAGAAAAGGCAACGGAGTGGTGTTTCAGCAATAGAAAAAAAGTCAAAAGTGTTGAACAGTGGTGTTTCAGCATCAAGGGAAAGTCAAAAGTGCTAAACAGTGGTGTTTCAGCATCGAGAAAAATGATGAAAAGTTGTTGACAATGGTGTTTCAACACCAGAAAGAACAGGGCGAAACAATTGCTGGACAGTGTTGTTTCGTCGATGAAGAAAGTGAGGAATTGCTGAATCATGGTAATGGGAAAATGATGTGGGGTTTCTGACAACAGTGTTTCAGCGATGGGGAGAGTGATGAAAAGTTGCTGACAATGGTGTTTCAGCAACAGAGGAAAGTAAAAAAGTGTTGAACAGTGGTGTTTCAGCATCAGAGGAGAGTCAAAAGTGTTGAACAGTGGTGTTTCAGCATCGGGCAAGCTCGTTTCTTTGTGAAGTAGGATCGTCCTTTCCTAGTGGCCTGTGCTTCGATCAAGAATCTACAAAAATCGATTGTAACATGGTATTTCTTGACAAGGATTATTAGTAAATAAAATCTAATCTAATCTAATACTAAAGAAATTAACTTAAAATAATTAATTGCAATGAGGGGTAGAGGCCTCCTCTAAGAAGACGTAATGGGATTCTTCCATGCATGCAACCTTAAAATCTTCTTTGGAAATAGGTCACTGGTATAGATGGAGCCGATGACCATTTACAAGTAACGGTGTTTTGGAGTCATCGATTGTGAGGAGCCTTACTGTTTCGTTGGGGAAAATAGTGTCTACTTCGTAAGGTCCAAGCCATCTTGTACGCAGTTTCCCCTGAAATTCTTTGAACCGAGAGTCATACAGTAGGGCCTAGTTACCTTTTTGGAACTGCTTGTTCTTGATAGTTTTGTCATGCCATTTTGATCTTTGCTGT
>JASDQU010215605.1:7932-18397 GCA_032191745.1 Picea mariana
TCATGCCTATGTGGCATAAGGTATGAAGGGATTGGGTAAGAATCCCTTCTGAAATGTTTTACTTACGTTATGAAAGCGTTGAAGGAAAATATATTTTTTTTGGATAGCCACGCGTGTTGGCACCCTGGTTATTAATGAAGGCAGAATGCTTGGTTGCATTCATATGAGACTTTTAAGTTTCACGTGTACTGATTTGGGATCGTGATCGGCCTGTAGCAAGAATCATGATCCTATTGTAAGAGTGAATGAGAAGGAATAAGCCATATGGTGAAGAGGTTGGATAAATTCCAACACACCATGGCCAAGAACCTGTCATAAAGTATGACAAACTTGAAATCAATGCAAGGATGCATTGGGTATGAATGTGCCCACGAATGTTGGCACATTCATTAAAAAAAAATCAATTGATACCCGAATCACATTTTGAAAATTTGGTAGGCTGGAATGATGCATAGGTAAGAGATGATGTATCCTTTCGCTTTGTATCCTTGAATAGATGAAATGACTTGGACTATTAGTCTACTTGATTTTCGAAAAAGGTAATGTGCATGAAAACTAACAATTTGTTTGGCTATGTAAAGAATGAATTTAGGGAGGAAAGGGTCTTGGATATGGCAGTGTTGTAAGACCATAAGGAAGATCGATTGTCTGCTAAGCCAAACTACAAGGAAGAAAGAGTCTTGGATATGGAAATGTTGTAAGCCCATAAGGAAGACCGATTTCCTGCTGAGCTAAATGCTATGGGGAAGAAAGTCCCATACTTGTGAATCTAGTTCCGTACGGAACATATATGAAAATAAACAAAGAGATTGGAAAATCTGTGGGTGACAGATTTACAATAAAATTCTGAAAGTTAGAATTTATAATGATGTCTCATGAATTTTGTATACCTGTGATACAAGTGAGAAGAAAATATTTGTCTGGAAAGGACAGATGAAGGCTGTCAAAGCTGAAGATGATGAAAAATGGCTACTGCTGAGCCATGAGAACCCCGTGATAAGTCATGATCACCTGAAATACATTGTGTTGAGGTAACACAAGCTGGAGGGACGCCTCAGCAGAGCAATTCTAAGGGACACCTCAACTGTAAGACTCGATAGAGTCTCTGAAGTTCTTTTTTTGCGAGAAAACCTTGGCAGGGCAAGATGGATCACCCGAGGGACTGTATAGAAGTGAAGGGGATGCTTGAGCCATGGCCTAGAGGGTGAGTGACCGCAAGGAAGAGGAGACCTTAATAGTTCTTGTAAACTATGGGGATCATGCACACAGTGGGTAGTTCTTCTTGTGAAATAAAACCTTGGCAAGGCAAGATGGATCACCCGAAGGACTGTATAGCAGAGAAGGGGATGCATGAGCCTGGGCCTAGAGGGTGAGTGATCGCAAGGAAGATGAAACCATGATAGTTCTTATGAACTATTGAATTGGAATCATGCACCCAATGGGTATGTCAAGGAAAGCGATGAGCCTGGATAACAAAACAACCATGTGGATACAGATACAAGAACTGCATAGATAAGTATTGTGCTAAGATTATGAAATTTCCTAGAAATTTTTATGCAACGTTTTTGCATAAGACTATGATTAACGTGCTTGTTGTCCAAGAATTATTAAAAGTAGGTGACCAAGACTAAGGGTCTAAGAAAGAACTTGACCAAGAAAGAAGGATCGAGATTTCTGAAACAATCAAATGAGAAAGGCATGACATGTGTTTTTGAGAAAGAACACCGAGGACGGTGTTCCTTTAAGGGGGAGGGAATTGTAACACCATGTTTCCCCCAATTTGTAATTAATCATAAAATAGGAATTACCATGCTAAGGCATGAGGAAAATGTAAATGTATTATTGTTTGAGTTGTCAATAACTGACTGTGGGGGTGAAGACTTGAAAGTACTGGCCATGATATCACTAGAGGAGAGAAATCAGTTAATAAAGAAAGAACTGGTGGTTGAACAATCAACCACCCCCATGAATGGAAACATGGGCTGTCAGCCTGAAGTACCGCAGAGACTTGTAGACCTGAGCTCTCTTTCGACAAAAGGAATAGAGTAGGTCAGAAAAAAATTCCAAAAGAAGGAAGGTAAGGGGAGGAGACAACAAACATCAAGGAGAGACAGGATACGAGAGCGCAAGATCGTAAGGGAGATACACGGAGCTCTCTAGGGGAGCATGACCAGAAGGCCACAAGATTTATGCTAGACGAGCATATGATAAACTCGTTGAGGCCATAACAGAGAGGGAAACCTATGGAAGTGCGTAGAGAACAGAACCTGAGCATAAGCTGAAAAAATAGAAAGAACTCTTGAGAACTGCGAGAGCTCCCTGGTGATATCGTGGCTTGGCACAGGGGTGGCCAGAGTGCTAAGATTGAATGCCTCTAAGCCTATGGTTGGGTGGAAGGATGAACACCCACAGTCAGTTGGTTGGAAACAACCTGTAATAGATAAGTATTTTCCTACTCTGTGTAATTGAATTGTAACTATGTATTAAAATTGGATATACTGTGAATATTTCCAGGAACGTGCATGATCGTTGAATGGATATACTGTATCCCTTTCTTCACTACTTGGTTTTATAATTAGGCCAGTAAGAAATTATATGGTTAGGATATGTTTTCTACTTGTAATTACTTGTGTCTCATGGTGGCAAATCCAGAGTCACAAACTGCGTGTTCGTCGACTGGGGACATAGTTTCATGTATGCATGCCAACCTTCCTAATTGTTTAGAGTCCCTTGGAGGATGAAGTTTGTTAAGCTCATAAGAGATAATTCTTTCAGAAGTGAAAGTGAAATCCAAGGGGATGGGTTTCATAGGAAGGAGATTGACGCCCGAGACCTTCATAGCGTCGAAATCCTCCAAGACTAGGGATAATTACCCAAGGACCCTCTGAAGGATCAGGCGATCTGGGTCTGGAATCCCTGTGCAAGAAGGAGTAACTCTTGAAGGTTTCGGAGTCGTGGGAAGTTGAAGCTCCGAGAAATTGAATTTCGCTACCTAAGCTCAAAAAGGATAGCGAGTCCAATTATCGAAAGAGAGGATCCTTTTGTTTGATAGACGAATGGACAAGATCCTTTCGGGAGTATTCCAGGTCTGTCAGGACCAATGGATCTAGAGGAGGAGCGGAGGCATTAACGCCTCGACCCCTTCAGCTTTCGCAAGTGGCAAAGGAATCAGGATCGTAGATCCCAGGATCTATGGGGAGCTACCTTGACTGTCCATCGGAAGGGGCACGTGGAGGGCGATAGGCATTTCGCTAACTCTCACATCAGAAGAGTCAACGAGCGAAGTTTTAAGGATTCGCGAAACGTGAAATCCTGGCAAAATCTGGGTCGTTGATTTATGGAGAGTCTCAGAGCTGTTGATCTTTTGATCCTAACCCTTGTGTAGGTGGGAGAGTGGGCTCATCAAAGTCCCGAAAGACTAAAGTAATCAGAACCATCCATCGAAAGGGACACATGGAGGGCGATCTACATCCATCGGGGATTTGGGCACCGGGAGAATGAGAGTGAAGACTCCCCCAAATTCACGAAAGGAGGAGTCCCAAAAGCATCAGGACCATCCATTTTAGAGGACATGTGGCGAAAATCTAGATCCATCGGGGATTTGGGTACCAGGAGAACAAGGGAGAAGACCGTAGCAAAATCGTGAAGTGCAAACTCACGATAAGATCATGATCGTTGATCATTCTGGAAAGACCACAACTGTTGATCATGACTAAAGATCAGAACCGTCCATTGCCCAAGGGCGCGTTGCAGTTAAGTAGTATTTTGTTGACTCTCCATTGAGAGTGGTCAAAGGGCAGAGCCACACAAACTCACGATATGCGAAATCATGACGTAATCGTGGTCGTTGATCCAGGAGTGATTTGGACCATTGATCATACAGGGGAAGATTTCGGCATTTCGAATTCAGAAGTTGGGAGGTAAAGACTCCACCAAAATCCTGAAAAGGGGAAAGTTGGGATTTGATCAGGACCATTGATTGGCAGAGAGATATGGACTGTAGGATCCAGGTTGTCGGACCCTCGTGAATCAGAAGTTTGGGGGAACGGTGGAGCATTGTCCGTGGATTTGCCGAAACACAGGATCCCTATGTGTGTCTAGGAGTTGACCCCAGGTTTTGAGTGAAGGGTCATGTGGATAAAAGAGCTGAGAAAACCTTAGCATTGGTCTTTCAGGTTTTCGGATTTTGAGGATTGAGGAACCAGAGTTCCTTGCAACAGGAATCCTAAAACGCGAAGTCCAGTAGCACCTTTTGGTGTTAGCGCATGGACATGGTGAATGGTCGCATGGATGGAGGCCTAAGGAGGAGCTAGTAGTCGCTAATCCCTTTTGAGGTTTTTGGAACCCGGAAGAACGAGGTGCCTTGACATTTGAAATCCCAAAACACGATTTCTGGGAGTGCCTTTTGTGTAAGGCCCTTGGTCATAGCTGACGACCACGTGGAGATGAAGCTCATGCTTGGTGCTTGAATTGCACCCGTGAGTTAAAAAAAAAAGGACCCGTGGATCTGTTCATGAGATTCTAGCAGGGAATCAAAGATCTTCTTCAGCTCAGGAATTTTGAAGGTCCATTGACCAGGATTAGAGACCTAGGATGAAGGTTTCTACTAACTGAGAAAATAGAAATTACATTTTATTTTATGCCCTATAGTGGGTGTGTGACAATAGGTGATTTAGGCAAGTACCCCAAACATACTTCAAAATGAGTTTTCTGAGTAGACGAATGCATGGCATGATTATAAGCATGTTGAATGTAAGGCAACTGTTCATCCCATAATTTAGGATGCTTACTGCAGTATCCTTGAAGGAGATGCACCATTGTTCTGTTTACTACCTATGTCTGTCCATCTGTTTGCAGATGAAAAGTCATGCTCTTATTTAACTTAGTGTCCATTAGCTCCCATAAATGAGACCAAATTTTTTCCAAAAAGTGAGAGTCTCGATCTGATATAATAGATGTAGGAAGTCCAAAATGAACCCATACATTAGCAAAGAACATCTGACATTGTTTGTTTAGTTTTGACATGTTTCTTACATGGCATTAGAATACACATCTTGTTGAATCTATCCACTATGACATATAGATAATCATGACCTGTCCTGGACGTTGGCAAAATACCCCTACAAAGTCCATGGGAATACTTTCCCATAGTTGTGAGGATACTGGAAGTGGTGTATATAACCCCAACTTTATGTTACTAGGATTTCTTGTGGCACACATTACACACCCTTTGATATACTTGGAAATTGTTTCATTCATTTGAGGCCAATAACAATACCTCTGTAACTGAGCTATGGTCTTACCAAGCCTGAAATGTCTAGAGATGAGAGATGTATGCGCTTCTCTGATTACACTTACTCTTTCAGCTCTTGGTATTCATAATTTTCTAAGATGATATAATAAATTGTCATGCATATAATAGTCTGAATGTTGATTGTCGTGAGATAATGCATCATATACTTCTTTAAAATCATCATCCCTAGCATATTGTTCAGGATAACTTTCATGTGATAAAGGATTATACTTGAGTATGGTAGATGCATTAATTATTGGTCTTGATAACATATCTGCAACCTTGTTATGAATACCCTTCTTATACTTGATTACCAGATGAAACTGTTGTAAAAAACCCATCCACCTGAAGTGTCGTGATTGTTGTAGCTTGGCCTGTAATTGCAAATACTGTAATAGTTGATGATCTGTATGAATACTTGTCTCCTTTCCCATTAAGTAATGCTTCCCTTTCTTTACACTTTGTACCAACACATACAATTCCTTATCATATGTTGGATAGTTAATCACAACTTGAGTGAAAGTCTCAAAATGATAACATATAGGTTTACCTTGTTGCATCAATACTGCGCCCATGGCATATCCACTTGCATTAGTTTGAATCTCAAATAGTTGTTGTAGATCTGGCAATGCCAGGACTGGTGTGATGCTTATATTTTCCTTCAATGTCTCGAAGGATTTTTGTTGCTTGCCTCCCCTTTGAAAGACTTGTTTAGCACTCATTAAATCATGTAGAGGTGCTGCTATGTATGAGAAATTAGCAATGAATTTCCCCCAGTACTATATTGCTCCTAAGAAGATCATGACTTCAGTGGAAGTAGTCAGCTTGGGCCATTTCACAATGACTTCAACTTTTGCAGGATCTATTTTTAGTTGACCATTTCTTACAATATAACCCAAATATACCAGAGAAGTTTTTCCAAATTCACACTTAGATAAATTTACATACAAATTCTCCTTCTTCAAGAGTTCAAAGACTATCTTGACATGCTTTATATGATCTTCCCATCTTCGACTAAAGATCAATATGTCGTCTAAATAGACAATGAAAAATTTGTTTATATAGGGTCTGAACACATCACTTATCACTCTCATAAAAGTTGTTGGTGTGTTACATAACCAAAATGGCATAACCAACCATTCGAACAAGCCTTGCCTGGTCTTGAAAGAATTCTTCCATATGTCACCTTCTGCAATTCTGATCTGATGGTAACCACTTCTCAAGTCCAACTTGGTGAAATACACAACATCTTTTAACTCATCTAATAGATCATCAATTCTTGGAAGAGGATAACAGTTCTTTACCATAATCTTGTTTAGGGCTCGAAAGTCGATACACATCCTCCATGTGCCATCTTTCTTTGGAACTAATACAATAGGAGAACCACAAGGAGAGGAGCTTGGTCTGATGATTCCTTTATCGAGCAACTCCATAACTTGCTTCTTGATTTATGCATTCACGATCATTGATGACCTGTACATTTCAATGTTCAAAAAAGGAGCATCCTGCTGCAAATATATTTTATGTTCAACCTCTATTTTAGGAGGCAATCCTGTAGGTTCCAGAAACAACTCATCGTAATTAGATATGATGTTGATCAATTTATGCTTATGATTTGGATCACAACCTTCTAAAGCATCTGATATCTTTTCTTTTTTCTGCTTCACTATCATGAGAACAAAAGTTTTACTTGCACCCACGAGTCTCTTCATTTCCTCGGTGCTCACTAAAGAAACATTAGTTTTGATGTGATGAGCTCGGACAATATATTCAATCCTGTCCTTGAAAACATGATATTTATTTTCTTCTCGATAGAACACAACCTTCTTGTCAAATAGATATGGACTACCAAAGACAATGCCGCAGATGTCAAGAGGCACAAGATATAAATCAAACTCATCATAGAACTTATATGTTATTGCAAATATGATCTTGCACTGTTTCGTCACTTGCAACTTAGCATCTTCACACAACCAACCTAATGGATATGGTTTTTTATGAGATGTCATCTTCAATCCTAGCTTCTTAACAATTGCTTCTGATATTAGATTAACTTGAGATCCACTGTCAAATAAAGTATCTAACTTTGTATTCTTTATTACAACTTTGACATGGAAAAACACGCTCCTTTTCTTCTGATCAATATCACTTTCCATCTTAGCAGATTGAACTGAAGAGTTTGAATTGATAGTTGATATACCTTTTCTTCCTATGGCCATGACCTTGGATTCATCTCTGGAATCTGACCCTAGATATTGACGAGTTGATGCAACAGTCTTCTGCTTCCCTTTATCCTTGTTTCTCTTTGGTCATAATTCTGAATGCAACTTTCAACATTGTGATTCCTCATGTCCCTTTTTCTTACTATGGGAACATGTAGGTCTTCCCTCAGCTTGCTTCACTGTGGCTGATTTATTACTCTTCCATTTACCTTTTGGTTTCTTCTTGAACTTGAATGGATTCTTATCTTCGCTCACATGCTTACCCTTACTAGCCTCTAGGTGGGTAGCTTATACTGACACCTTATCAATGTTAATAGGGTTGAACATTAGAATAGTGTGGCAGAGATATGAGTGCATGCCACCAATGTACTTCAGAAGAGTTTCATGAGTATACAAAGGAATTCCTAAGGATAATGCCTTCTTTGTGGATTCCTGAGTATATGCTTGAATATTCTAGCCTTTACCCTGTCTCAAATGTTGCCACTCGATCATTTTCGTATGTGTATGTGTCAGTGGATATAATTGTTTCGCGATAGCCTTAGTAAACTTATCCCAGGAAGAGATTACTTTACCTTTTTGAACAAGATCAACTTGCATCTTACTCTCCCACCATATTAAGGAAGTGTCACTTAGTCGAAGAGAAGCTAATTGTATCTTTGCAGCTTCATCCATGATCCTTTCAACCCTACAATATACCTATATTTGCTTGATCCAGCTGACCAATCTCTTGACATTCAATTCTCCATCATAGGTCGACAACTCGAACTTAACATCCAATTTTAGTAATGGAAGATTATGGTCAGTCTTCTTAGGGGACTTCTTAGAAGGCTTCTCTTGATGAGAAGAATGTTCACTTGCCTCAGAGAAAGATGATGAAGAGGAGGGTGAAGAAGGCTCTGAAGGTCCCTCACCTTCACCTCCTCCTTCTCCTTTTACTGAAGATTATGCGCTTGTAGGATTTTGAATTCTTCGTTGTAAATCATCTATTATATCCCTCATCAAACAAAGTGTAGCCATCATTTATTTAGGACTCATGGGAGTATTTTATCCTTTCCCTCCTTCGGAAGCCATCTTTTTCTTACAAAGTCTCTTTTCAAGCTCAGACTTATAACTTACAAGATTTCCTTTACCAAGCTTGAGTTTATCTCTTGTAAGCATCCACTCACAAAATACTTGTTAAACCAGCTCTGATACCAACTTGATCCGAAAAATCCTTAGATGTTGATAATTTAAAATACACATATACATATACTGATCCTCGAAAATATAATGATCGCTTGAAAGCTTTACAATTACACGTGAAATACTTATCCAACTAAATTAAATTCAATGATAAATGACTTTCAAAACAAATGAAATATAATGAACAACAATAATACAATCACATACACAAGTTAGAAAAATCGAAGTTCACCTAATTTTGGCTACCTCTCTGGGTCCACTTCCAATCAGGACCTCTTTATTAATGGTCAAAATCTTATGTATTACAAATGACCTTTCGATATGTTGTTCTAATGCATAAATTGAGTGCCCCGTTGAGTTTCTGGTGAAAAATAGTGCAATTTTGATATAGGATACATAAAATTCCGTCAAGGTAACCCCCGACATGCTTTACAATGTAGCCTTACAACTTGGCACCCTTGGACACACTTTATGAGACTAAAATCTGCATAAAATTGTGTGTTTCCAGCCTTGGGGTGCATGCCATTATATAAGCCACGTCCCTAAACCAATTCCCCAAAATTTAGGCATATATTAAATACAGATTGACGGGTTTTATAACCAAACCCAAATTTCGTGCAACCCTTAACTTATTAATAGACTGATAATTATAAAACATTAAATATGATGCAAAGTTGGTTAGCGGAGGTTTATTAAGTGACTGCTAAAGTTATCAGATCGTGGGTTCCATTACCACCGACCACAACCTTCTACTATATATAGCTTGTTTGGTTTTAACCGCCCGAAACATTGGCATATGGTTGAAACTCTACGTGATTTTTGATATGGTTATATAATGTGATATATTATAATATATTTAATCTTCATGTGAACTCTTTGGAATGGTTATATGTTGAGCTCCTCCATGAACAAGTGCATGTTAGATGGCCAACGTTCAAGGGATGAAACTTTGAATGACTTTAAATATATAATTTGTCATATCTTTATCAAGGCTCATGTGGTGATTTTGAGGGTGATGTGAAGATCTTTAGTGCCTTTGAAGGTCATCGAGTTGAATCCCATTGACTCCATTCTATTTTATGTAACTTGAATCAACAATGGCCAATGAGAGGTCGTCGTGTGACTCCATTCTATTTTATGTAACTTGAATCAACAGTGGCCAATGAGAGGTCGTCGTGGCCAATGAGAGGTCGTCGTGTGGTGGCTTTTCATTTGCTCTTTTCAATGCTATTTGTCAAACTATGATTGGAGCCATGTGTCAACCAGCGATTGGACCTATTGTCTGCTTGTAGTTGGATTGTACTTTGCTTAGTGAGTGGCCAATTAAGTGTCACATGTCACCTCCTTATTTTCCCTGTACTTTCACCAAGTTTGACTGAAACTTTGACTGTCGATAACTTTTGCATTAGAGCTCCGTTTGACGAACTGTTTGCACCGTCGACCAAGTTTCACTGAAACTTTGACCGTCGATAACTTTTGCATTAGAGCTCCATTTGACGAACTATTTGCACTGTCGACCAAGTTTCACTGAAACTTTGACCACCGATAACTTTTGCATTAAAACTCTGTTTGACGAACTGTTTGCACCATCGAAAAACTGACGACAAGCACTTTATGATGATATCATTTTTTTGAAGATTTTAGAACACTTGAATGATGTCATCAGTGAATGTTCCAAATCTTCCTGGACCTCAATGATCAATCCTAGATCCTTCCTATATTTGTGCGAGCCTAACGACCCCTCCAACCACTTGTGATATATAACATA